>JARHVA010000899.1:2652500-2802500 GCA_037957365.1 Torreya grandis
AAAATCCCCATGTATGGCCTGCATATGTGTGACTTTGTCAATCTGTCCTAATATAAATCATAATATGCCCTAGTATGATAATTTTAACCTATAAAATTCACATAACCTAAAAAATATATTAATCTAATCCAATATGATCCATGTAACCTTGTAAATATTAATATAATCCAACTTGATCCATGTAACCTAATAAATCTAATAATTTGATCATATAATTTTTTATTATAATGTCATAGAACACCTTGCATGTTCACCACAATTATGTAATATGCCCATCACATGTGTGGCATATGTCAATAATATGTGTAATTTAAACCATGTAATATTCCATAGAATATCAATTCTCAATCTCATATAATATGACGTTGTTAGAAGAGACCTAGTGTATGAATCATTTTTGATAGTAGGGAGAAGGATTGTGAATCACTTGTATCAAAATACCCAAATATATGTATCATGTGTTAATGAGAAGATGAATTCATGTGAATTACATATATTTTCATGTAAATATATGTTTTCATATATATTTTTGTTCATTTATAATCATATGTGACACTATGTAATCTGTGGTAAGTGACTAAGTCTTAGTCTTGTATTTAGTCACTGGGTCTTGGTGTATATAAGTTTCTAAATGTTTAATGTTTTTTACTAATTTTTAAATTTTTTAAGCTCCTTTAATTCTTTGAATTTTGACTTATACGCATTTTTAACAATTATGCACACAATGATAATACCACTTATTTAGATTCTACTTCCCCCCCAGTGGTTAAGAAATTGACATAGGTGATTAAGTCCCATATTTATGATTATTTTGAGTTGTTCATGATTAACATAGGACATGTTCATTGGTTCATAAGTTAATTGATTTTCCCCTTGTCACTAGGAATGAGGTAAGAGTAAGTATGCTGATTATAATTTAGAGAGAGGTATGTAAAATGTTCCTTTTTAACCTGGGGATGAATGATCATGAAAGTAGTTCCATGTGGAAGAGAATATCATGTATTTATAGACACAATTAAAGGGAGGTGAAATGGTTATAAGAGTATTAAGATATCATGCATACCATATTGTAGTAGATTAATAGTAAATTTGAGTTTGTACCTTATAAAACAAACTTCATTGAGTAAAAATAGGTTGAATTTATGTTTTTATGTCATTTACACCTCATTTCTATAGATTCCAAGATATAACTATGAAAATTATGTTATGATGATAGGTGATCCCAAAATGAGTCAGGTGATTATAGAGTTTATTTTAGGCAAAGGATCTTTTAGTAATGGTATTTTTTGATAAAAAATCTATTTTCATATATATTTTTAGTAATTTGAAAATTTGTGTTTTTACAAATTCATCAATTTTTATTATGTTTAGGAGTCCATTGAAGGTACTCAATTTTTTTTGAGATGTTTAGGATTTTCCAACATTATCTATGTATTTTATAATAGTGTCTATTGTAGGTGTGTAATTTTTGTTATAGGTGTCTATGGAGACTGATAGTTTTATGTAATGTTATTTTGACTATTTTATTGATTTTTTCCACTATCTTACCATAGTTTGATTATGCATTTTATGTTATTTCAAGATGACATTCATGTTAGAGAGTTATGATGTGGCTGACACATGGAGACTAAATTGGGTTTTTAGTTCAGTGATATTAAGTAGTAGGTTGTGGATCAGGTAGGGTTAGAGCATGTTGGATAATTAGAAACTATGTTATATGACATGTAATTGATGACCACACTCTTTGTGAGGTGGAATGTGAATAATTTCAATTTTTAAATCTTGAAGATGGAGATGAATATTACCTTGGAGGACATGGGGATGGTATTTCAATTTAACGGTGGTAGGGAAGTGTGGCATGTTTAGGGTGTAGATGGAAATGACTTAAAAGGGTACACATACAGAGATGTGATAGGATATGCTTATGGGGATGATTATGCCTAAGATGATTATACTATTATATATTCAAATATTATGTTCATATATGTTTCATGTTTGTATAAATATTCATACATATTGTTTGCTTATTTTGTAAAAATGGATGGAGGAGTTGTTGCTATCTCTTATTATATGTATAATACCATGGAAGACATAGAGATCCATGGGTTAATGCATTTTTTTAGGTATACCATGATGTCATAATGTAATATATATCTTTATCATTTCACATGAGAAGATTAAATTAGAGGTTTAGGATCTACTACATTACTACATGTATGAGCATATGACTACATATCAATGGATTTCTCTATAGGTATTCTATGTTTAGAATGGATGCACCCATAAATTTATTCACTAAGATGGGTTGGTATCCCACATTTAAAAAATGGATTATGCTATACTTCTATGTATTACTTGATTAATTGAACCCTAATTCAATTGTTTGGAGACCCTATAAAGGATTTGTAAGGTGGTGATAGAATTTTGTATGGTTACAAAAGATTATATTTAGTTGTTGGTTCCAAGATAGATTCCCTAAGGTGTATGATAACTTTCAATATGATCTGTTTCAGGTTAGTTTTGTGTGACTTAGAGTGTGCCCTCAACACCATGGGACTAAACACATAATCATAGAGTTGGTTAGTGCTATGGAGAGAAAGAGAATGACCGAGTGTTATAGATTTGTCACTAATTCCTTTAAGAGAGTTGGATATTCTAATTGTTATTTTAGATGTAAATGATGTAGGGTGCATTGATAAGTATACATAGTGATGAGGAAAATATTTATGGATCATAATATTTATTATTATATTATAAGTATCTAGGATTGACATAAAGGCATAGTTTGATATAGATATGGGTGGAGATAGATGAGAGGAACATGTAGGTGGACAAGCTAATGACCATATAAAGAATATATATATGTACGTAAATGTATATGAAATGTTTATTAAATGTTTATATTATTTATCTCTCAATAATTATTTATAAATATCATTTGTTCTATAGGATTGATTATTGGGATACCATTATTGAAGCATCCATTCAAGTGTTGATGAGGCACACTTCTGATGATGTAGTGTTGGGTGAGATATTGGAGAGAGATTAGATGATATAGTGGGAATTTATATTACTATTTTTATCATGTTTTTATTTCTACTACTACATATATTTTTCATCATATTGAGTAAGATGAGTTAAGGCCACAACTAGTGAGTTAGAAGATGTCCCACCAAATGGTGGTTTAGATCTAGGTCATAGTATTTATATAGAGTATATTTAGATATAGAGTGAGCCTGTGAAGGTCATTTCAGAACTTAAATATAAGTTTGCCATTTATTAGGATCAAAAGAGTGATAGTTGGTCTCAATCATGATCATGCCATGATGATAGGAGAACACATTTTTCATCAAGGGCCCTTAGGCATATAGATCTAGATGAGGGCAATGATGTACATGGACAAAAACATCATAGCCCCATTATCAAGTGATTCATTTCATGTGTATTTCATATAATTATTATCATGCAAGACACTTTTTTTTTATGTATGATATTTATGAATTTATTATCATGATTTTATATGTACTTATATAATGAATTTTAGATATGTTATTATTTCTCTCATAAGTGGACTTAATGGTTTTATAATATTTAAATATGTCTCATGTTATTTCATTGTTTGTGTCAATTTTCATTTATAGTTTTACTATATTTAATGATAACATATATTGATTTGACATATTAATGATATATCATTGAAATGAAACACGTGTGTATGAGTAGAACTAAGAAATGATTTCATCACAATTAGACACATCGAGTAGGATGGAATATTTTAACCAACCATATGGATATAAAATTTTTGTATCATATTAATCCTCATAAATAACTAAATATTGTGCCACTAAACCTTTAGAGACACTTTAAATTTCAATTTTATTATATACTTGTTGTGACTCTATTTGATATGATGCCTATCTAATGATGATAGTTTGATATTGTTTCTTTTCTTACTCTTTTTGTGTACTATTATTTGATTTGTACTTCATTTATCTTACTTTGGTGTCCATTCTTGTGTGTTATTTTACTTAATTTTACTCTTATTAGGAGTGTTATTTTCAATTTTTCTATCTCTATAATATGTAAGCAATAAACCTTAGAAATTGAATGATATTGTCATATTAGCCATATCTATTTTTTATTAAATTTATTGTAATTATGATTATCCTAGAATTTCATTCCCTTTTGGAATAATATGTTTCACATGTAATAATGTATCCATAGTCTTAGACCCAAGTTTAATTTTTATAGTAACATTCATTATTGCATCCTCATATGTATTCATATGTTGTAAATCATGCTCACAATATCCAAATTCCTTAATAAACTCAATTGTGAATGGACCGCCTTGTGACTTGTCATATAAAATAATTCCATTTTTATGTTCACCCTATATAAGAGCACTGGTGACCATTGGTTCCTTGTTAGGAACTTCTTAAAAAATATGTATTTTTATATTGTGAAATAAAATAATATCTTATCATAATTTTTACCTTCTACAAAATCTTGATTTAACATTGGTTCATTTATAAGAACATCTTAGGATCCACATATTTTAGAGATTATGTACTAGAATAATATGAAGAGGCCAAACTTGTGGAGGTAAACTTTCCAAATGAAATGACACCCCCATTTACAAGTTATTCAATCATGTTTTACAATGCATAATTTTTTTTATCACTATTCCCAACGATATGATGATAGTTACAAAATGATCTTTACCATATTCATTAAAGGTGATGTGCAAGGTGATGATGATTATGAGGTAACTTGATCAGCTTATTATCAATAAGTTTCTAAAAAATTCTATTTGGTATGTTTTTGAAATTATCAAATTGAATTTATTGATTCACATTAGGAGGAGGAATCATGAAAATTGATGTCTTATGAGACATTTTCCTTGGATTTTATTTCCTCTCCATGCTCTTATTTATAATGTATCTTGATTGAGTGTTTTATTTTTACAAATTTACTTATGTAGAATTTATTTGTGATGAGTAACCTTAGTTTTAATATCATTATCATGATTTTGAGCAAGTGTAAGTTCCTTTTATTTGAGATAATCTCAAATCAAAGAGATTGGAAAGATTTAAAAGTAAAATAAAATAATATCAGTCTGAGAGGAAATATGAGGCCTCTATAAAAAATGTATTACTTTTAAAAACAATTATTTATAAATCAATTGATGCATTCTAATTTTTAATCACAATATGGTGAATAAAAGGAAGACACTCATATTTAACTCATGGTATATTATTTTGAATGTATTATACTAATAAAGTCTCTTCTAACTCAAGATATGAGTATAAAGAGCCATTAAAGAGATGATGAAACCCATCTAGAGCTTGAGCATTTAAGCTCTTAGATAATATTTTGTATAGAATTATATCATTGGAACTACATTTGCACATAAAAATACATAGATCTTAAGGTGTAAGAATAGATCACTACTCCCATAAAATAATAAAAATGTACACATTATGAAGTCATGAGGTAGTGGTGAGTTAAGGATCATGCACTCTATGAAATTTCCATGTATAACATTATAATCAACACAAGTGTAATATGATTTTATTTATAAATAAATGGTTAACTTTTTATTTCTATTCACATACAACATACATTAATACTATTAACCCTTGTGAATGTATTTTATGCTCTTTAAGGTTCTCATGAAAAGGCATAATTTTATTATTAATGGTTTTTATAGGTACACTATTTGAAATAGGTTTGGGATATTTAAACATAGGTTTCATATTAACTTATATGTTAGCCCTAGTGTAATATATTATTCATAAATATTTTTGTAATTTCATTTCCTAGAATCATCATAACATTTTATGAAGACATCATTGCATGACTTAGAACTATTATCACATTTATTTTCTAGAGAAGAAGGGATAACATTACATTTCATTTATAGAGAAGAAATAATATCATCATATTTCATTTCTAGATAGGTAGTTGTATCATATTATATTCAAAGAGATTGAGTAACATCAAATTATTTTTAAATAGAAGTAATAACATCACATTCTATATCACTATAAATATCATTGCATTTATTAACACCACGTCAAATTATAGCATCAAGATAAAAAACATGTAGATCATCTATCCATTGACTTATTGCATCTTTTTTTATTAAGTGTAATTATAATATCATCAAAAAGTGTATTATTTAATTATTTTTTACTTTCATCTTATTCTAGTGTATGAATAGTGGAAAAGTGTAAAAGATAAGAAAGAGAATTAATTTATTACATATTAGATTTATTTTATCTTTATTCTTACTTAATATAATTTTATAAATATATATCACAATCATACCAATATACTACATCAACATGATCATAATTATCATAATCATTTCTTTCAATCACACAAGCATATTCTTCATCTACATATGCATTATCATTAGGCACACAAGCATGATCACCTACATACACATTTGTCCATTCATTAGCATCAATGAAATAATGAGTAGATGATAAAGGATCTATAAGATGAGACCTATTAGGAATTTGAGGATGCACACTCATAGATAAGTTACCAAACCCTAAGATGATAATGAATATAAGCATAAAAATTACACATAAGATGAGAGGAAACAAATATAGGGTTTGAAGGATTTTAACCCTTGGAAAAAGACCACCTATAAATGAGAGATAACAAATAAGATATAAATACAAAAATATTAAACCTTAAGAAAGAATAATGAACCATAATGGAATCTCAGGTATTGCGCTCAAGATAAGGACTAGGTTTACCAATATGTTTTATATTATCTTATATTTAATTATATAACAAGCTAAATCCTTTGAATAATTTATATTGTATAATATATGTATAATTTACATAGATCTAAATGTTAATTATGGTTTATTACAGTTATATTTATACAATGACGAAGCAAATGAGAGAGAGAAGGCATTTATCTTATCTATGATTTTATTTTTCTCACTCCTATCATAGTCATCCAATATGCTATGTAGTGGCTTTGTGTTAGATCAGATGAAGAATCAAACTATTGAAGCCTCTTCAGACACCTATGGTAATAATTAGACTACTATAGCATATGAATCAATATAATGTTTGCTAAAAATATCCAAGATACCTATGCCAATTTGTGATAGTCCCAATCACCGTTCCTCTATATTTAGATGAATTTCATGTATTTAGTTAACTCTACCCCTGTATGAGTAATTTTATTTTCCTTTCTTTTCCAAAGGCCATAGCTTACACTCTTGAGACCAATGTGACTTGAAAAAAGGGTTAGTGGTTTGGGTTGGACTAACCTCAAACACTCTCCATTGAATAAATAAGCTCTACCTACATTCCCAAAACTATGAAAATAACTAAATTTACATGTAGTTATCCCACTAACACTTGTGCACCAAATCATGTGAATGTAATTCTAGATGAAATTTTGCCTAGTTTTTCCTTTGGTAAAATCATGCAATTTGATTTATCTTTTATAATTATATGTATAAGTTCTCTTTTTATGCCATTATTTAGTAATGAGTGTTTGTCCATATAATTCCCTAAGTGATTTGTATATACAGGATTATAAATTTTGATATTTGGTGCACACAAGCTGACTAAAAAAGATACCAAATAGTAAAATAAACTTCCCTGAAAGGTGGTGTGCCCAAAAATAGACCTAAAAGATACATTAGGATCTTCTAGTAAAATTGGAAATTGTTGATAACTGGCAATGTCCAAAAATATATGAATTTTACTTAAGCCATATAAAAGTCACAACCCAAAGAAGAGGGCCAATGATCCCTTTGAAAGTCTTAAGAAACATCCAAAAAGTTTAATAGAAGGTTTCAAAATCAAATTAAGTAGTTAAGATGACCTAATACCATGACAAATGCACCAATAAGTGTCACATTTTCCATTGAGAGTCTACATATGTAAATACATATGAAAGGCATTGTGCAAATAAGGCTTATACCAAATTTGGGTATCTACAATTAATCCATCTAGATATTATGTCTTTGATGATTTTTTTTGTGAATATGAATGATAAAAATTCTATTTATAGTGATATAAAAATGATTAATGAATGCATTATAAGAAAAATTAAAGAACGTATTTTAGAAAAATCTAATTATGATTTAAAAATTATGAATTTTGTTAGTGAAGTAGTTAAGATACATGATCATCATAGTGAGCCTTCTAAGGTTTATACTTACATTACTTCATATTATATGCCTTGTGATCATTTTTTTCAACCAAAATAAGTTCTAATAGTGTACCCATGCTTACTATCAATGATGAAATTAAACCCATGAACAAACCCTTTAAGAATCAAAATGTGCCTTCCCAAGATTTATATTCATGATCCATACAATATGTGAATTACAAATTAAAATGCAAATTTTATCTTTATGGGTTAGTTCATCCAATTTTAGGGTTAATTCTAAGGTTGTTTGTGGCCAACCCATAATGCGTAAAATACTTAATTCATCATTTCCCTATGATTTTATAATGCATACATTTCATTTATTTGATGGGAGTGGTGATATTTATTTACATCTTAATTACTTTATGGATTATTTTGAGAAATATAATCCCAATTATATAATTTTTATTAAATCCTTTCTTAGAAGCTTAAAAGGTTATGCATTGAGTTGGTTCCATACACTTCCTAGTGGTTCTCTACAGACAAGTCATGAATTGGAAGAAGTATTTTTATCACGACATATTTTAAAAAAAATTAAAAAGGGCTACATTCAAATGTCTTAAATCTATTCAAAAAGGTAAAAATAAACTTGTTTATGACTATATATTTTTATTTAAATATATTATTTACCAAATAATAAACCAATCAATAGACTTAGATAAACATTATAGTTTTTCTAGGGGTGTTTTATATCCTCTCAAAGAGAAATTTATTTATTATACTTGTGAATATTTTAATTATCTTTGTTATGAGTCCATGACATTAGAAAATGATCTTGCATGTTCTCAGAAATGATAGTTATAATAATAACACTCATATTTATACTTATCCAACTAAAATCCATGTGCCTAAAAAAATACAGCATTGGCTAAGAAAAGTGTAACTCATACAAAAATTCATATTCTTTATATTAGTGAACCATTACGAATTCATGGATTAAAATATTATCTAAGGACAATTTTGAGAAAAATATTGTTTTAAAATTGATTGCACTTCATCCTATTAGAATTATATAAAAAAAGTTGCACAAAACTCAATTAGATCTAAATGTTATTGTTATTATTATCAAACCCATGTAAATTTAAATGATAGATGTTATTCTTTGCAAGAAAAATTTATGGTCATTTGAGAAGGGTGATATTGAGCTTCAGGAACATAATTGTAGCACCAAGAAATTTACTAAATTTCAACAATGAATTTCACATGATATGCCATCTCCAATAAAAGAGATACCTAAGAAATAATTACATAATAAATAAAAATTACCTAAAAAAGAATTTTGTAATAAAAAGGTACCTATAAGAAGGAAGTTCATAAATAATACATCCATAAAAATATCAAGAAATAACAAAGGCTTCTAATTATCTCACCCTTAAGCACGTTTCAAATTCAGAGCCTTTGGTTATTAAAATATATGTAGAGGGACATAAACAAGAAGGGTTTATAGTGGATGATGAATCTTAATTAACTATGTCTAGAATATATTTGCTTAGATCTATTGTATGTGATATTGAAGATTCAACTAAAATCACTATAATATAAAGTATAAGAATGGGATACATTGAATTACGAATATATCTTGGTCCTAGGACTTGTCTCACTACATTCCACGTTATGACATCTTTTATAAAGTACAATGCAATATTAGGTAGTCCTTGGTTACAATTATTTACTGTAACACTTGAAGAAACACATGATCATGTAACATTTTATTTCCAAAATGAAAAAAATTAAATCTCAAGATTTATAAAAAATAAAAAGAAAGAATAACATCCCAAGGTGAATAGGGATAGATATAAAAAGTGCATATCAAATAAAAATTCTAAAATTGATAAAAATATTCAAGAATCACAAGATTAAAAACATATTATAGATATAAAATTTTATTATAATGATGAATTTTTATGTTTTAGAAATCATAATTTTTTTGAAAATGAATCTACAAGTTGCAAACCAACATGAAAATATATTGTATATTTTAATCCATCTACTTGTGAAAAAATTATTAGATATTATCATAGCCTACTTACTATGAGATTCAATTTATAAATACTTTGTTTTAAATTAGGCACTATTATATTTTTAAATTAAATTAATTAGTACTTCACATGTTTATTTAATACACCACATGTTTAATATTTATTAGATCACATGATACTTATTATTACATCATACATGTCTTAAGGTCAAATACTTAGAAAATCAAATGCAAAAACATGTGTATCAAAATACTTATATACATTAACACATAGTAAAAGGTATATCTCAAAAAAAAATCATCATAATCATCATCTCTCTCTCTCTCTCTCTCTCTCTCTCTCTCTCTCTCTCTCTCTCTCTCTCTCTCTCTCTCTCTCTCTCTCTCTCTCTCTCTCTCTCTCTCTCTCTCTCTCTCTCTCTCTCTCTCTCTCACACACACACACACACACACACACACACACACACACACACACACACACACACACACACACACACACACACATGCACATGAATGAATGTGCATGTGCACGCACACACATTCATGTGTGCAAGCATGTGACATAATGTTTCATACAAAAATGGAGTTGCATGACCCATATATATCATACATAAAATTTATCTAAGGTGGTCATCATCCTCCACCATATATATTTCCCAACAATGACCCATATTGATATTTTTTGTTACCTTTGAGGGTGCCACCCTCACTCCAATCCTAGTGTGTCTTATACACCTAATGTTTGTCATTGTGTAGGCTTGAGGATATGTAATGTCCTAATAGGCCTATGTATGAGCTACACAAATTCTACCTAACTCCATAATGAATGGATAAATTAATGCCTCAAATGGAAGAGCCATTGGTCCTCCCCCACCTCCACTAACTTGTGGTGTGTGTTATTGATAGAGGTGATCATTATGAACACTAAACCTATATTGATACATGAAGATAAATGAACATAATCATGCCTTTAAATTAAACTATTTTATGTAATTCCCAAAATATTTATGCCCATATCTATCAACCCTTACACCCCTAGGATGTCGCATGAAAATAATCACATTAAAATTATTAGCATTAAAAACATGTTATTCTAAATATATGAATCAAGTAAACACACACACACACACACACACACACACACACACACACACACACACACACACACACACACACACACACACACACACACACACACACACACACACACACACACACACACACACAAACTCTCATACACACTATATTTACCATAATATATTAGATCCAACTATGCGATCATATTTAATGCCATATGAGCCATTTCTCTCGGTCTTATATTTCTAGCCCCATTTTCATTAGTGATAATGTCTAACTATGTATTTTTTTTAGTATGGGAACATCTCCACCACCATCCCCATCAACATTCCCATAATAATCAAAAAAATTCTAATGATATATGTTGTCACTTATATTTACACCCTTTGAGGAGATTTCTCAGTTCTCCTCATCTAAGTGGCATAATTTAAACACATCTAGGCTATGGGTGAGCCTAAGAATGAGGTGAAAATCTAGATAGGGCTAGCTCCCTTGATGTACCACTTTGGATAACTACTAAACATATGATTATGAGGGAAAAGGGAGAGAGAAAACTGAAAGTAAAATATCCTAAGGGAGGTGATACACCAAAATAGTTGATGACTACCAACCAACTGCATGTTGCACATGAGAAAAAGGGACTAACCAAACATATACTTCTCCAATCTACATCTTCTCACATCAATGTTACATTATGAGATTGTGATGAATATTTAGGCTAATAAGACTAGAAAATATGCCTAAAATGGAACTATTTGAATAGAATAACTCACTCAACCTTGACACATCATAAAAAACTTCACATGCCCTGTAAGAAGAAGCTTTCCAACTATAAATAGGTGAGAGAATGAAACAATAATGCTAAGGAAAAAATAAGTCATCACTAAGAAAAATAAATAATCTAAGTAAACACACTATTAATAGTCATGGATGAGGTAAAAATTACTAGTCTTAATGATCAAATGGTATGCAAATGAGTAGGGCTTCACCATACTCAGGTGGAGTGTAAGTTGCAAAGGCTAAAATGACTAGTTCTTATAAACTTGAGAGAGAGAGGAGAAGAAAGAAGTTAAAAGGTCATAGAGACAAGTTTAATGTTTATAAAAGGAGTTAATTATTATTAATAATAGGTTGTTAAATATACCATGCAATTTAAATAATTACAAGTGCCCATACAAGGCATGAAACTCTTTGTGTTGGCTCAAAAAACTACCTTCATCATCCACACCTATTTGAACATCCTAAAAATATATATGGATATGTATAATGATTATAATGATAGTTAAGGATTTTATACATGCCTCTCCATGCATTAATTTTAGTCTTGGTCATCTAAAATCTCCTAGAAGTGAGCCATCACTACCTGTAGTCTAAAAAACTCTTTTTCCAGTCACCCCTCACACTTGGCCTCAATATTGGCCTTAGTTTTCCATGAAAATATGTGTAATGGAGTGTATGAAACTTTTAAATAATATAAATGGTCTTATAATACTTAGGAACACCTTAAAAATCCATCCACTTGAAGTTTCAACACTTCTACCATCATGCTCACTATGCCAGTTTTGACTGGTTGAGATGAAGCAAATAATAAACACACTTAGGAGTTTTTTCAAGGAATTAAATGGACATAGGAAGTTATATTAAGTCATAATATTTCCTCCAAACTTTATTACATCTTTATACTCTTAAAACCTACAAAACACATAAAAAGGTCAAGACACCCCTATTTTATACCCTATTCATACAATTTTGTAAAGTCCAAAAGCATGGGTAGTAGATTTATAGAGTATTATAAAACATAAAATAATAATTTTAGGTAAAATATTACATTATAATATCTTTCTATCTCCATTTTCTCAAATTTGTCACTCCAAGGGTTTAACAAGGGTTTAGGCCTATTTTTACTCTGAAGGTTTGTTCATAAAGTTCTAATGTTGAAGATGCAAAAAAATATCACTATAATAGAATTAAAGACCCATGATAACCCCTATAAACTTCTTTTATCTCCATGTAAATCCTCATGAAATATGTGAGCAATAAAACTTCTCTTATCAAGCTTGTTTTTCCACTTTGCATAGGTCTGATGTAGCCCTGAGCCAAAGTAGCTTTACTTATGGTTTTTCATGCACTAAGAAAATTATACACCTCAAAAATAATTCTTTAAACATTTTATAACTTGATATAAATCTTATCTCATGATATAATTGAAGGTGACCTCTCATTTGTGCACTAGGCCTAACCATGCCTAATAGCTTGTCTTCACCTTAAAGCCCAAAATGACTTTTTTGATGGATTTACCTGTATCCAAATAGATTATATGCTTATATTGTGATCTAAAAGACATGTTTAAATTATTTTTAAATCTCACTTAGAGCTAGAAGTGAAATTGGTCTCACATTTGGTCTTTAGGCCAAAACCATACCTCTTAGGCATGCTTACAAACTTGAGGGTTAGGGATACCCTATTGAGATTAACCCTTTATTTCTTGGTTTTTAATGTTTTAATAGTTCTTATATAACTCATACACATCCTATAAATGTCCACTCAACTCCTTGGATCGCCTTTCATCCCTACTCTCCAAATCTACATGGTTTGTGTATGAGGGGAGTGCCCTCTGTCTGAGATAAAACAAAGGGAAATCCCATATTTCCTAAAAAAATAGTTAAAATTTTATGGGATTATACAATCCATAAACCTCACAAATTATTTAAGACTAAAAACAAACTTGTTGGAGGTAGATTATGCACAATATTTTGGTGTGAACTATGTAATGCATCCTCTGAGTCCCTCTTTTTGTTCTATGTTTATCATGAAATTACATGAGAAAAATTTTACCATGATGGAGGTTTTATAACCTTAAATAATCCCTCCAACATCTCACATTTACCTCATACTTCTTGCCTTGTCAAGACTATTTTACCCTGCCTCTCTTCCCTAACAATGAATCTTGTAGGTCATCATGCATGTTTGAGCTTGGAAAAACATTGAATGAGTTTACCTTAATCCCTTAGGGTCATTTTAAATTATTTTAGACCCATTAATTTTATTCTTAATCACTTCTAATTCTAAAAATCCTCAATTTTTCTCATTGTCTATCATAGTTACAACAAACTATGTTTTTGTGTCTTAGAAGGGTAGTTTTAGGTGACCATGCTTATTTGGGATTGAAGACAGTATCTAAAAAATTATCTAGAGTCACATAAGAACATATTATCTTTGATTTAATTTATTTTTCTCATCTTTCCTAGGCTATACCACATCAAACACAAACCCTTGGTTTTATACCCCTCACAATCAGTTATAACTGACTGTGTGGGGTCCTATAGGTACATATGAGATTAAAAGTATAGTATTTTAACCTATCCTAATGGTATTTATGAAAAAAAATTTCCACATAATTATATAAGGCTATTAAACTCTAGGTTTACAATACAAAATCATCTTTTAAAATTTTCACCTTTGGCTGGCTATAGGTGACTAATTTCAAATGAGAGGACTTTTGTAGATGTGCATAGAACCTAGAACACTACATATCAACCCAATACTGATGATATATATTTTGATTAGTGTGTACTTAAATCAATAATTCCATTTAAAACATGGAATTATTACTTGTTATAACCTTTAAGTTTTAAGGTTACTTTGTAGTTCAAAACCTGTAGATATTATTGCCTAAACTCAATGCATAAAAGTGCATATTGGAACTCTTTAAAAATCATCCTCCACTGATCCTCTGCCTTCCAATGCTTACCATTTTATTATAATATGTATGTGATATAATATTTTTCCATTTATATGCCTCAAAACTCTTATAAACCTTGTAATATGGCCTTGGCCAAAAGCTTCAGACCTCTGTTTTCTCATTTTAGGGAAAAGGTCCCTGTATACTGTTATTGGATCTTTGGAAGGTGGTTATTAACTTAGATTTTCCACTTTACACCTCAAATAGGTATTACATGATCCATAAAATTATTAATAATCAAAATAAGGATTCAAAATTTTCCAAATTCCTCCATCAAGTACCCTCAATCTCTGTCATTGATACATATAAGTGGCTATTTGCATATCTATAGACAATAAGAAAAAATGAGAAGTATGAAAGATGTAAAGTTTTATGATCAATTAAATACTTCATCAAATGTTTAAATTTAATCCTATCATTATTTAAATATTTAAACACCTCTTCAATTTTTCCATCTTAGTATGACATCATTAGGAAGGCTCTTGTAAATGCACTTTCCAATCATGGACTGTATGAAAGTGTTGTGTATGACTGTAAAAGTCCCATTTTACATTATTTAAAAGGTTTAACTTGTTTATTATTACTTAATATCATTATTAAAGCCTTTAAAACATACTTAAATCTCTATGAATGCTCTATAAACCTCCATTATACATGATTTAATCATGGTAGTAAGTGAAAATGGGTGAAGAGGTGATTGTATGGTATTCATGATTGCAACTCATGGGAATTGATTTTAAGAATGAATTTTAAATGTAAATGGAATAATGAGAGCATTGGAAACATGTAAATAAACCTAAAACAACCCCCTAAAGTTGTATACACCTAAATCTAGCCATCAATAATCTCCAACCAGGCTTTTGACCAATTTCTATCAAAGTGCACAAGTTGGCCTAAAAACACTAAAACACATTAAACGAGTTGAAATTGATATATTCAAGTTCCAATTTTGGCTAGAGTATAATTAAATATGGAAATGTATTTTAGGAGATAGATAACTTTGATTAGATCATTTCAAGTCAAAATGCCAATTTTGTACCTAGGTGCTCTAGATTGCTCTTTTCTATCAAATCTCTTGCACGAGACACATGCCTTTGTTATTTTGTGTTGGAAAGATCCTAAATGGGAATAAAATTATAATGCATCTAACACTGACTCTCAATTCTAATCCAATCAAATTTCAAGCCAATAACAAGACATCTTGACCAATTTGTGCACCAAGAGCTAAAATTTGCACCAAAGTTGACTAATCATGTTTTAGTCTAATTAAACCAAATTAGGGAATTTTTTAACTTTATTCATGGCTAATTTTCCATGGAAATTTTTGAATAAATATTTATTAGAAATTTATTTCTATTAACTACATCATCTGATGACATCATCATATGGAGTGGTATCCATAAGCCATAAATGCATAAAATATCAAGATTATGGGTCTCCCATGCCTCATTAAGACCCTCCATGCCTATTCAATGCCCCTCTATCCCAAATATTAATCATTATATTTGTAGAATGAATTCCATATTTGGATTTATTCATGGCCACACATCTCAATCTTAAGATGGATGGTCATGGTTGATCCTCAAACCATTCCAAAAATGTATAAATAAGAGGCCTTTCCTATTAAATTTTAATCTCTCACATGCCAAAGTTATAATGACAAATTTATTCCAAATCTTCATGCAAATTATTGTTGTAATGTCCAAATATTGAGCCAAGCCAAGCCAAAGACACAAGGTGCCAAAGAGAGATGGAAGTAGCCAAGCTTTCATTGTTGTAGACTTCATGAGCAAAAACTGAGAAATCCACTACAATAAATTTTTTGGAGAATCCAAGGAAGGATTCTTTGCTTTTTAGTTGTGTTTTCCATTCGTGTTTTGTTAACTAAGCTCCCCCTAGTAACTAGGCCTAGAGATGTTATGCTAATGTGTTTATTTCAATTTTGATTTTATTTTTGGAAATAAAACCAAAATAACCATCCTCTCTTGAGTCAAATTTATAGTCTACATAATGCAATTCCTGGTGGGACTATCTTCATGAGAGCATAACCCACAAACTTTTTTGTATTTCATAGTTTTAATTCTTTTTTTTTGTTTTCCTTTGAGTAAAAATGACTAATAAAGAATTAATAAATTTTTATTTAATTAATATTTTTATCTAATTTTTTAAATTCATATATATAAATGTCATTGATATGCTCTAAAAATTTCACAAAAAAAATCTTTATATTTTTGAAGTTATGGCTGTTTTAGTGACTGTCACTTTCTATTTTTTGTTTTTGTAGTAAAAATGGTTATAATATAGTCACTAACTTTTTTATTGAATTTTTGGACCTCAAATGTTCTATAGACAAGTTCCCTATAGTTTTTAACAACCTCTCAAAAATTTGTGGCAAACGGATCTATATTTTAAAAGTTATGTTAAAAATACCGACTATGGGTTTTTATGTTTTATGGCAATATTTTATGTGTTATATTTTATTTTTAGCCTTCTAACTTGTTGTTTTTAGGTTTTCATATATTTAGTATTATTTTTTAAAATATTTTCTTGAGATTTTTTCTAACCAATTCTAATATAACACATTTTCTTTCTTGATATCTTGCCTTTGGGTTGACAGTTTTTACCCTTCAAGGTTACTTACCTCATTTGATAAATGTGCTTCAAGGCTAAACAAAGTGATACATTTTTTCTTGTAGGATCTACATGGAAAGTCATCTAAGAAAAATAAACCAGTGCCTTTCACTTTATTTGAGTGTTTTAAAATTAATTAGGAAATTTTTTTTGGGCTTAATGAAAAATTTAGATGCTTAAGTGAATGATTTGATAATTACGCTTTCAAAGTTACAACTTAAGACCAAGGGGTCAAAAGAACACCACATAATCTATATTTTAGTGTTTAAAATTGAACACACTTGTCAATTTTTATTTTCAATAGTTGTTTAAATAGAACTTGTTTGGAAAAAATAAGGTTTTCACATGTATGCTCTTCCATTTGTCCCCTTTAGGGAACCCTTGAAATCAAAATCACCATCTTTATTGCAAAAAGCCTAGTCCAAGGCTTAGAAATAATGTCATCTAAAGAAATCTCCAAAAACTAGTCATAGTTTGGATGACCTTGAAAATGAACCTAAAGTCTTTCTTTTTTATATCTTTCATTTCATTTCATCTTGGCTTGCAAGGAGGTCATCATTACCTCCTACAAGTTCTTTAGGGAAGATTTGACCTAGGGTTTCCTTTCTTGGCATTAACTTCACTCACTCTCCCTAGGATTAGAAGGCTTGAATGGTTAAACCACCTTCTATTGATGGAGTTACAAATGAGATGTGTTTTCACTTTGGACATTGCACTACACTAAGTGATAGATGTAGTGGTTGAAAAAAAGACTAGACCTTTTTGAAACAAGCTAAGTGCTACAGACACAAAATCTATGCTTTTATTTTACAACATTTGATATGAAAGTCATTGTAAAATTTATTCCCTTGGAGATGTTTAGAAACTTTTAGATCTTATACAAATCTCCACTTTCTATAGAAGTATTGTTGGTATAAGTTTCACCTCAAGGTCCATGTCATAGTATTATCATTTGAGAGAAGGGGGTGTCTAAAAACCCTACTATTTAATGTGCATTTACTTTTGGATGAACACTTAAAATCCTCTCAAATTATTTATATTGAAGAATTCTAATAATACCAAGCAACCTTGTTAGTTTAGGATCTAAGAGTGATTAATTAGTTAGTTTTATCCTAGATTAAAGTTTTGTTTGGAGTCAAAACTTGGTGTGAACAAATGATATAAACTAAAAACACATAGTCCTCATTTTCCTTTTGAATAAAGAAGCATTATGTTGACTGCATGAATTATCAATTTACCTTGTTTAAAGTTAATCAAAACTTAGAGTCATATCATCCACTTTGGTGTAGTTATGCTACCCAATTATGTCTAGACCTTTGCCAAAGTTTGTTTAAGTCCTTCATTTATAATCTAAATTTGATATTTCACCTTCATAAGTTCATAGGGTTGATGTGCTAAGTGGATTCACCATTTGCGCTAAACTTGAGGGAACTTAGGTTCAATTTCTAATTTGGGTTGAAGGCCATTTAAGACTCATGATCATTATCACCACTTGATAGACTTAAGTCATTTTGTGCTAAACACTTGCACTTTGAGTCAATGCACTACAATAGTTTGAGTTGATAAAGGTAGTTTTATGTTTTCAAATTCATGTGAAACCATCTTTGCCTTAGATATTTTTTGAAACAAGCATTTTGTCACATCTTTTGAGTAGTCTAGCATTGTTACACTACCCCAAACATTTTAGATATTGTTTCATAGGTCCTCTTGCATAGAGTTCAAATTTTTTCTCACATTTTCAAACTAATCTAAGTTTACCTTTGTGAACCTTTGTCTAACACAATTATGCCATTCACTTTTATCTAGCTTATTTGTCAAAAGAACCAAGTTTTATACCATTATTTGTGAGAAAACAAACTATCTCTAAAGTAACTTTTATTTCATACCTTATACCTATTTGATCAAGTCCATGTCAAAGAATCAAATACATAGTGTTTGTTAGAAGTGTTTTAAATCTATTAGATTAAAAAATTCATCTATTTCAAAGTATATCTTTCAATGCCATTTGGCCAAGAGTACTAGTGCATGCCTTGTTTGAGCCTAGCTTTTGATGTTGCATTTTGGCCAAAAGACCTAACAACTTTTAATTTTGTAGATTAGACTGATTTGAAACACTTCAACCTTAGTGTTTAGCATTTTGTTTTTTAGTTAATTTACTTAATCTTTTTGTGTAAGATGTGTAACATTAGACACTTAACATTAGCTTATTTTATCACAAATCTTTGCATAAACCTTTTGATCCTTTTGACAAATGTAGACCAAGTTTAAAAATCGTCTTTTTAGATAGTGTCTTTTTAGAGTTTGAAGACCTCCCTTTGTTGCAAAGCATTGACTATGGATACCAACATGTACGCTTACACTTATAGTGAACTCATATACAATCTGAGGATTAGTAATGTGGTTGTATAAGAAGAAATAGTGCAAGACACATACGTAGATAATATTGCTTATGATATGGATCCTTATCCCTCTTATAATACTCAATTATAGGAACAAATCTAAGATCCATTAGCTAACTATTTAGTTAACATACCACCTTATTCAGAATAAGAACAAGACCAAGAACAAACTGCACAATACCTAGCTATAATATCCACAGCTAATGAACTAGTTCCTCAATAGTCATGCTTTATTAATATGCCTTCCACATATGATCTATTTTTATTTGAGCATCTTTTGTTGGATAAAAAAGATGAGATTTTGGTTCAAGCCATAGAGGTAGGGGCCAAGTTTTCATCAGACTTGCCCCATGATAATTTACCAAGCCTAATAAGAATACCTCATAACATAATTTACAATCAATGGGCTTCTTCTATCAATCCTTTGGATCTAGTCCAAAAAACATATCAAGACCCTAATATGCCTAATAGAGGAAAAACCTCATAGAAGACCACTTTAACCAAATGTAGATGGCATATCAAACCTACCTGAATCTAGTGCACAATTTCAATTAGATGACCATGGTAAGCAAACCTCTTATTGACTTAGTTCTTTCAATAGGAGTTTTGATAGAGTTAACTGGTCTAGACAATCAAATTTTAGACCCATTCATGCATTACACTTCAGTCAACAACTTATTTCATACCCCAATAATTAAAGAAGTCTCTTCTATTTCTATGCAACACAATGGCCAAAATATAATGGATAATGTTCAAGCAACATCCAATCCACACCAAAGTAGTTTTCATATGCTATTAGCTATCTCAAAAAATGTGCCTTTAGTTAACCTTGCAATTAGCTCTCAAAATTAGGGAGTAGGAGTTTCTACATCCCAACCTCAACTAGTTGATTCATCAAGCGTGCAACCAATAGGATTAGGTAGTCAACTAACAACCAATGTCATGCCTCAACAACAAAATATGATGAATCCTACTCCTCTTCAACAAGTGATGAGAAATATTCCACAACAACAAGCACAATCTAGTGTACCAATGGAATAGAGGCTGAAAATATTACCACTTTAATAGGGTTAACTAATGTTCCACCTCATCAGGTAGTGGCAAACATACCTCTTCAGTCATAGACTAGTGTACCAATCCAAAACCAAATGATGACTAGCCAAAAATATGTCAATATTAATTAGTGATAGATGCCAGATCTTAACATGTGTTGACTTCCTAAAAAGGATTCATGCAACAAGGAGGCTCCCATGTTTCTCAAGTACCTACTAGGCAATAATTAGTTCAAAATGTGCCATAAATTTAGAGACAGGGTCTTGGTTCACAATTTCCCACTCAACAACAAGGTTTGATTAGTTGATATCATGTCTTTTTTCAACCATAACAGGCACAGTGTAGTTATATCCCTCCATCCCAACCACAAAATCCTCCAAGTCAAACCTTTATGGCCAAACCAAACCAAAATATTGCACAACCAAATGTGCAATTTCAAATATATCTTAATCCAAGTATGCATATTCCTAGTCCATTTCCTAACCAAAACAACATACCCCAACATATATCTCCATCATACTCCAGTCAAAGTGTCCCACTTTTGACCTCTCAACCATCTACCTAGGCTAATGTTCTCCCTTAAACCAATGTTCCCTCTAGTTTCCTAGCCCAATAATTACAATAGATGAAGGATGTAATTATTGCCATTCAAGCTAAGAAATAGACTAAAAAGTTTAAGTTGGATGGCATATGTTTTTATCCATTCAACATGGAGTACTTGAAGATACCATTTCCTCTAGGATACAAACCACCAAAATTTGACAAATATAAAGGGAAAGGTGACCCTAAGGCCCATTTAACCAAGTTCTTTATCACATGTCAACCAGTGGCATATGACGATATATACCTTTTTTTGTTGTTTTTAAGGAGTTTGGATAGACAAGCCTTGTAGTGGTTTTTAAGGTCACCCAAGAATTTAGTAACAGATTTTGATGATCTTTTTGATAAGTTTGTGGAACACTTTTCCTATAATCTTAAACATGAGATGTCATTGGTTGAATTGACATAAGCAAAATAAAAATATGATGATGTTTTTTCACATTATCTATATTTATGGAGAGCCCTTATAAGTCGATTCACCCATAGTTTACCAGATAAATAATTAACCATTATGTTTACTAAAATTTTGCATAGTGAGATAGTTGATCATCTAGAACTATAATGTGTGCATAATTTCAAGGAGATCATCAATAAAGGCTTGTTGATTGAGCAAGCCCTTATTAATAAAGGGATCATCAAACTTACTTCAACTAATTATAATCAAGGTACAAATTAGGGAAGTGGCCAAAACCAACATCCAATCCAAGTGTAAGCATCACAACCAACATAGGCTAATAACCAAGATAGACCAAAGCAATTCAACCATAATAAGAATGTTGTAGGAAATAGAGTAATAGAGTCACATCATGTTAAAATAATGCAAACATCATGTGCACCACTTTTTTAGCTTACTCCTACTCGATAACCTCTCTAACCAATGTCGCAAGCACAACAACCAAGACTTATGCAATAACCATTACCATTAGAAACCCCTCTTCTTAGAATAATTATGCCTACTCATCATGTCTTTAGTGACCTAAGAGAGTCTATAGTGTCTATATTTCACAAAATTTCCTCTGCTAATCTGATTAGTTGGCCTATACCAAAGCATTATCTGCAAGGCATTCCTTACCATGATTGGTACCATGAAAATGAATTTTGTGAATATCATTGGGTCAATAGATATAATTCATGAATATGTGTGAAAATCAAGCATTTGATTGAGAATATGGTTTATAATGGGGAGATAACATTAGATAATGGTGCTTCCACCTCTAATCAAACTCTTGAGATTTATCAAAACCCCTTTCCCCAACATAACACCTAGTAGCAACATAACAATCAACAACAGTAATAACAATAACAACAACATCAACTGGTGTAATAATAAAATCAATAGTATCAAAATCAAAGGTTGAACTAGTAAAATCAACAAAATCAATAGTAGAACCCACAACATCAAAACAATGGACCAAACCAAAGTTAGAATGGTAACAACCAACAACATACCATGCAATTGCACATGACTACAATAGGGTTATAGGTCATATTGTAGGGGGTAACATTAATACCATCTCCATTAATCCTAAACCGAGCATTAATCAATCTAGACCATTGTTAAAGAATAACACTCAACCAAATTACATGGATAATCTTTCTTTGACCTGGGACTACACACAGGTAAACTATCAAATTAGGACTTCCACTTTTGAACCTTATACCAATAACTCACCCTTGCCACATGACCACATATAAGTGCACTGATAATTGAGACTTATCCTATATGATCCCACACCATTCCCAACATTTGTTAATAATCATGTTTCAACATCTAATCTTGATTTTGAAATCACAACTTGAAGGTCAAATATTACTATCTTAGGCCCACAACCATCTACCACTTTGCATATTATCCAACTAACCGTTCGGCCTCAAAATAAACCATTCACCATTGACCAAGGCAAGAAGTTTGATATTGTGGAACAATTATAGAAGACACCAATATATATCACTATTTTAGATTTGTTGTGAACTTCAATAATCCACAAGAATATTTTGAATGATTTTTTAACCCAATCCACTATTGGCACTGGCATATCCATTGATAAATTTCAAGCTTTGGTTATACACCGAGCTCTAGCCCAACAAGTCACATTCAACCAAAGTGATATGTCTTCCTTTGACCTACTCTATAACATTCCATTATATATAGAAGTTTATATAAATTAGAATAAAGTGAAACATGTCCTTATAGACAATGTATCATGCCTCAACATAGTGTCTCTAAAGCTCATCAAGATTATTGGGTACACAATGATAGATATTCAACTAGAAATGATAACTATCAAAGTCTATGATAATCAAGAGAGAGAATCACAAGGCACTATTAGTTTACCAGTTATTATTGGGCCTTTGACCCATGATACTCTTTTCCATGTGCTTGATCTTGAGTTATCATATAACATTCTTATAGGAAGGCCTTGGTTACTTGAGATTCATGGATTCCCATTAACACTACACCAATGTATCAAGTTATCTCACTCAAGGATGAAAGTAAATATTCTAGGAGATTTTCACCCATATGAGCACTGTAAGCACCTCAAGGCTGAGTTTCAAAGCTATAATTACCTATATGGCATGAATCCAAGTTCCAAGTAGGATAAAGGAAAGGCCATACTTATTGATCCTCTTTAGGATAATTGCATAGATCCTAATACCTTAGATTCCCTTTCCCACATGCCACCTCTTGAAGCTTCCAATCATTTCACCATTTCAGATAATGGCCCAAGGGAATATGTGACCCTTGATACCTTCCATATTGCCAATATTCCTCAGAATATAAAGACCTTTGGATGACCTAAAGCTACCCCATGCATGCATTGACAAAAAATAACAAAAATAAGGGGTTTGTCATGTTTATACCAACATTTGGCCTAGAACCAGACCCTCTTGAAGGGGATGAATCATGGTTGTACAATGACAACCAATCTAATTTTTACAAGAGCACCAAGTATCCTATTCTGAATATGATCATGGAATATCAATATTATGAAGGAAGAGGCCTCAGACCAAATCAACAAGGAACCATTGAGCCAATTTCCATGACTAAGTATAAAATACCTTATGGACTTGGATTTAAACTAGCTAGGGGTGACCCCACATATCTTATTCAATTTTCATCACTAGTGGCTAGTGATGATGATGCTGATAATGAAGTAGAGTTTAATCATAGCCTCACCTTTGATGACCTAGATAATACTAGCTTGTTTGATAACAATGTCATTTGTACCCTTACTCCATTCATTGGTCACAACCCATTTCTATTATACTATCCCCAATTGATAGATTGGGACCAACAAGAATCTAATTTGCTAATTGATGATTTTTATAATGATGAGGCATTCTGTGACTTTTTAGGCCTTAGAGAAAATGTTTCATTGGGAGATCATAAATTAGGATTCTCAATTACATTGGATCCTAAAGCCTATTTTGGAGAGTGGGTGAATACCCTTAGCCAAAAATAAATTAATAAAACATTGAGCTCCCCAAGTAAAAACCTCATTGAGGCACTTTTTGACCAAGAAAAAAGTAAAGATAAAGACCAGTCTAGTGGTGAAAACCTATTTCAGGCACCATTAGATGGGGGTGTTCAGAATTTAGACTAGGAGAACACCAATGATGAACTTACCTATAGATCTGAGTTTAGTTTTGAACAACAAGTGTTTGATCAAATTCTTCAAGAATTTTTGACTATTTTTTTCACATGGCTAGATCTCCCATTGGAGGACTTAGATTCATCATGCCTAGGAGAAGTTGAAGAGCAAGTCCTGATAGAGGACCCTAATATAGTCTAATAGTTCAAGTCTTTGCCTTCTATCCTAGAAGATGGCTCGACCCTTCTAGTCAAAGATACAATAGAGGTAAACATCAAAACTCCATCAAAACCAAAATGGATAAAATTAGGTACATCCCTCACTAAGGAAGAATGTGAAGTCTTTACAACTCTATTGAGAGTATTTATAGATATATTTACATGGACATATTTTGACATGCCAGGTTTGGACCCTACCTTAGTTTTACATCACCTTGTGGTAAATCTTGATGCCAAACTAGTTAATCAAAAGTTATGCAAGATGCATCCTTGAATTATTATATTAGTAAAGAAAGAGTTGGAAAAACTCTTGGAAGCAAGATGTATTTGATCTATTGACTACTCAAAATGGATATCTATTTTTGTACCTATTAGCAAAAGGCCTAAAGAAATTAGAATCTATACTAATTTCTAAGACATAAATAAAGCTTGCCTAAAGGATGAATTTCTATTTCCTAATATTGACATGATCATTGACTCCATGGTGGGTTATGAAATGCTTTCACTCATAAATGGGTTTTTAGGATATAACCAAATTAGAATAGCACCAGATGATCAACACAAGATAGAATTCACCACTCCATGGGGAACCTAATATTATCAGGTAATGTTGTTTGGTCTTAAGAATTCTAGAAATACATATCAAAGATCCATGATTTTCATATTCCATGATATGATGCATGATATTATTGAAGACTACGTCGATGACAAACCAGGCAAATGAAAAACTAGTGCCAACCATACAACAATGTTACATAGAATATTTGAAAGACTACGAGAGTACAAAGTTTGATTGAATCCAAAGAAATGTGTGTTTTGATTAACCTAAAAAAATTTACTTAGCTTCATTGTGTCTTGTAGGGGCATTGAAGTTGATCCAACAAAGGTCCAAGCTATAATAAAGATGTCACCACCAACCAATTTGAAGTAGATTTTTAGTTTTCAGGGCAAAGATCCAATCAATCTGATGCTTCATATCTCAATTAGTATACAAGTTTTATCTATTTACACATATTATAAATAAGGGAGTTGCATTCCACTAGGATAATCACTGCCAAGTTGCTTTCCAGCATTTAAAAGATTACCTAGAAAATTTACCTATTTTATTACCCCCATGTCAGGGAAACCATTTTTGTTGTACCTCTCAACTATAGATAGTGATTTAGTGGCACTTATAACTCAACATGATTAAAAATAAAAAGATAATTTAGTGTACTACTTAATTCATACATTGGTCATCTATAAACACAATTATACACCTATTAAAAAAGCATGTCTAGCCATGGTCTTTGTAACTCAAAAATTATGACACTACATGTTGAACAATAAGATCATGGTCATTTCAAAATTAGATATGCTCAAGTATCTACTATCTAAAATAACTTTACAAAGTATAATGGCCAAGTGGATCATGCTTCTTAGTGAGTTTGACATAGACTATGTCAATCAAATGGCAATCAAGGGTAAGGTCCTTACAGATCAGCTTGTTAAAGTACCCCTTACAGACAGAGAGCCACTCACATTCCAATTCATTGATGAATCCATAATGAAAATCATCGACACACCTCTTGAGGAGTAGTACTGAAAGCTATATTTTTATGGATCATTCATAGCATATGGATCAAGGGTAGGCCTCTTATTTATTACACCATAGGGGGCTCTAATCCATAAGTCATTTAGGATCAACTTTCCTTGTACCAATAACGTGGCTAAATATGAAACACTTGTTATAGGTATTTTCCAAGTGGTACAATGGAATATATCTCATCTAAAGGTTTATGGTGATTCTTAGTTAATCATCAATCAGATTACTAACTATTTTTAGACCAAAGATGATAAGTTGGTTCCATATAAATCCATGGTCGACACTCTTAAGAAAAAAATTACTAATATTTAGTTTGAGCATATACCAAGGGCTAGTAATAGAACTATAGATGCTATGGCTACTATTGGCTCTCTAATTCAATAAATAGACAAAGCTATAGAGTATCAGTTCCTCATCGATAATTTGGTCACACCAGCTCATGAACCTTCAACTATGGCAATGATTTATGATATTATTGGTCCTAATTCTATTTGGTATTTAGACCTTTATAACTATCTTCATGAATGAGTTATACCACCTAACCTATCCTAAAAACAAACCAAATACTTTATCCATCACTCCACTCATTATACTTTACTTGGATCAACCCTTTACCATAGTAGTTTTGATGGAACTTTGCTTCATTATTTAACTTCAATAGAATCTAAACTAACATTATGAGAAGTTCACGAAGGGGTATGTGGAGACCAATCTAATGGGGCCATTATATCCAAAAAAATCTTGTGTACTAGTTATTATTGGCCCATAATGGATGCAGATGTAGTTGCATATGTGAAGAAGTGTGACAAATGTCAACAGCATGCCAATCTGATTCATGCCTTAGCTAATAATTTTAAATTAATGTTAACACCATGGACATTTTATACATGGGGCCTTGAAATCATTGGGAATATCAATCCTACTTCATCTGATGGCCATAAACATATCCTTAATACTACTGAATATTTTACTAAGTGGGTTGAAGCTATACCCCTCACTTACATGATTGGAAAGCAAATTTCCAAGTTCATCTTCAAGAATCTCATTTGCCACTATGATATCCCCTCTGACATTATATCTGATAATGGAGGATCATTCAAGAATAAGTATGTCGACAAGCTATGTGTCAAATATAACATCACACAATATTTTTCTATAGCATATTACCCTTAAGGTAATGGCCAAGCTGAAGCATAAAAAAAACCATTATTAATATTCTCAAAAATAGTCAATGATATCAGTCATGATTGGCACCTTCAGATATTTTTTGCCCTTTGGGAATAACATGAAAATCACCATACCCACACAAGAGCCACTCCATATTCACTATTTTATGATACAAAAGCCATCCTTGCCATTGAGGTCGAGTTGCCTTCACTATGCATATCTTTCAAACATGTCCTAGATGATCATGACTATTGAGTAGTTCGATTGAAAGAGATATAACTACTTGATGAAAAATGCATAACTATGTTCAAAAATCTTCAAACATATTAGAACTAACTCAAATGCCACTATAATCACCATGCCAAGCATAGAACATTTGAACTTGGTGATCTTGTTCTTAAAGAAAACCAAAATAATACCATGACTAAAAAGAAAGATAAAGGTAAATTCAAACCAAATTGGATAAGGCCTTTCATCATTATTGTAGATTATGGATTAGGAGCATATAGGTTTGCCACACCAAATGAATATGAACTTCTTAAGTTAATGAATATTATTCACCTCAAACAGTACTATGCTTGAGCGCTATGATGTATTGTCTATAAGGACCATTTTAGTTATCCAATTTTATCACTATTATTCTTTATACAAATATCATTATTATCTATCCTCTTAGCCTTATCCATTTTATGATTCCATTAAATTGACCAACTATGTTTTGAATCCTATCTACCTAGCCTATTTGACCTTGGTTTCACTATTGATTCTGATTTTTTAGCACCAATGAGTCCGATCAATTTTAGTAATTGTTTCAATAATTCTAAATAGAGATAATATTTTGGAGTAGTATGACAAAAAATTTAACAGTTGCATCCTTCATTTATTATTATTTTCTTATCACCAATTTTGCTACTAATTATAACTACTTATCAACATCTCTTCGACACCAACATCCCAACTCAATCCCAATCATATCCCAAACAAAGTAATTAACCATGAAATAATTTTAACCTTTTTTAGTTCAGATGAGCATCTCCTTACTAGTAGGTTATTCCAATTCATCTTTACCCTCTATGTTAAGTTACCATCATCATTATCAGCTAATCAATCATGTTTGTCATAATTGGGGTCCAATGATTATAGCCACCTATGGGCAAATCATTGCATACTATCCCACCTGCATTTCTCATTGATTATAAATACCTTTGGGAAAATCATTGTATTGTCACCAATTTACTTTTTATACCCATTATAAGGCATATTATTATCTCTTTTTTTGTCCTAACTGAGGCAACTCCATCTTCTCAATGATTATAACTACCTTTAGGCAAATCATTATGTTATCATACCACATTGCCACTATTAGGGATAATCCTTATAACCACCTTTGGGAAAACCATTGTACACCATCCCACTTGCATTCTCAGTAATTCTGAAAACTTTTTCAATATCATTATGTTTTACTTCCATCATTTTCCTTTTCCTTGGTCCCCTCATCTCCATTCTTTCTTTTGAGGGACCATCTGCCGACCTTTTCTTATCTAAACATTCCCTCGAGGGGGATCATGTAGTTAGTTTATCATCATTCAAGTTGTAGGCAAACAAAAACTTTTCATTCTTTGAGAATATGTTATTGTTTTTATATCTTTCAATGCCTTCCTAAATAGGAGCAAACTGTAGACACCTAAATCTGGCCACTGATAACCTCCAACCAGGCTTTTGACTAATTTCCACCAAAGTTCACAATTTGGCCTAAAAACACTAAAACACATTAAATGAGTCAAAATTGATATATTTAAGTGCCAATTTTGGCTATAGTATCATTAAATGGGGAAGTGTAATTTATGGGCTACTTAACTTTGATCAGATCATTTCGAATTAAAATGCCAATTTTGCACCTAGGTGCTTTAGATTGCTCTTTTCTATCAAATCTCTTACACGAGACATGTTCTTTTGTTATTTTGTGTTAGAAACATCCTAAATGGGAATATGGTTCCAATGGATCTAACACTAACTCCCAATTCTAATCCAATTAAATTTTGAGCCAATAATAAGACATTTTGACCAATTTGATTAATTTGTGCACCAAGAGCCAAAATTTGCACCAAAGTTGATTAATCATGTTTTAGGATAATTAAACTAAATTAGGGTCTTAAGTTAATTTTCCAAGGAAATTGTTTAATAAATATTTATTGGAAATTTATTTCTATTAACTACATCATTAGGTGACATCATCATATGGGGTGGCATCCATAAGCCATAAATGCATAAAATATTAGGATTATGGGTCTCCCATGCTTCATTAAGACCCTCCATTCCTATTCAATTACCCTTTATCCAAAATATTAATAGGGATAATTGTAAAATGAATTTCATATTTGGATTTATTCATGGCCACACATCTCAATCTTGAGATGGATAGTCATGGTTAATCCTCAAACCATTCCAAAAATCTATAAATAGGATGCCTTGCCTATTAAATTTTAATCTCTCACGTGCCAAATTTATAATGCTAAATTGAATCCAAAATCCTCATGAAAATTAGTTTTATAATGTCCAAATATTGATCCAAACCAATCCAAGCCAAGCCAAAGACACAAGGTGCCAAGGAGAGATGGAGGTAACCAAGCTTCCATTGATGCAGACTTCATGAGCACAAACTGAGCAAGCCACTAAAACAAGCATTTTGGATTATCTAAGGAAGGGGAAATGAATGTTTATTTTGCTTTTTAGTTGTGTTTTCCATTCATGTTTTGTTAACTAAGCTCCCCCTAATAACAAGGCCTAGAGATGTTATGCTAGTGTGTTTACTTCATTATTGGAATTAACACCAAACTAACCATCCTCTCTTTAGTCAAATTCATAATCTACAAAAGTCACCATCAAAGCATGAAAGTATTGAAAATGGTGGAAACCTACCTATACACATAAATACTTTATCTTGTAACTTAAGATGATTTTCATATCAGAATACCTTGAAATGATAAACCAAAAATGGAAATAATTATATGAGGGATTTAACATCCTTTTTAATCAATCCCAATAGCTAGATTGTATGGAAACATCCAAATAAGATCAAAACCTACAAGGTGTACAGATTGGTAAGAAAAAAAATAAAATCAACTTCATGAGGATGGTTCATAAATCATAGGCCACCATTCTTATAAATCTTGTTATGTAAATTAATCTCTCTAAGTTTACTTTCACATCCCAAAGGCATTTGACTTAGAACCTCTTGTACTAGCCATACCAAGAATGAACTTGTTGATCACTTCTGCATGTCTAGAAGGGTAAGAAAGGAGAAGAACGGTTTTTTCTTTTTTTAATATTCAAAATCATGTAAATAATTTATATTATTGTGATAAATATTAAGGGATGTTCCATGAGCTTCTCCCATATGCCACCTTCCCCCATGGGTCGTACAAGTGCCAAACCCTTCTCTTTTCCCAAGAAACCTACTCTTTATTATAAATAACCTACCACTTTCAATTATAAACAGTTTATTAAGGTGTAATATGACACATGTCACATTAAATAACTCTTATTACACATTCACACTTCCCAAGGAGCCCTTAAAACTCATTATATGCCCTATTTTGACCCCAAAATGACTCAAAATGACAAATTGACTAATATGACTAAGACCAAGGCTAAAATGACATTAAATGACATAAAATAACTTATAATACACCCCATGATAAGATATTATACCCCTAAAAAATCTAAAAATTCAAGTTTTTACCTATATGGGTCCCAATTTGACTTGTAGGGTCAAATTTGGTCAACACTACATATCTGATTGGAAACACATGCCTTGACCCACCATAATTTTTGATGGGATACAATGGTCACATCCTAAACTCCATGATAAAAAAGGGTGATATATATATAATTGACTTCAATGAATGATATATCTATGGTATTAGGCACCAACACATATCCATCCTAAATTGAGATCCTTAGTGAGTGATGCACATATGACATAGAAATTATCGATTCTAATATAACATAAAAAAATATTAACATGGTCAATTTTAAAACTATTTATGTGCTCTTGATAGTCCCATAAAATCACGTTAACATAATGACATCATATTATCTCCCTATCCTTGGAACAAATAAGGTATAACCCATAGATTTTCTATGTAGTATGATGTGATTGAATTATATCAAGAACACGTTTAAAAGTAGTAAGGTCATGTCCTCTAACCCAATAGGCCCGAGCATGGAACCATATGAAAACATATGGATTTAAATAAGTACAATATTCAAGAGGAAACCTTGATGGTCATATCACTACAATTTGCTCATATTCCCATACCTACAAGAGTGTAACTACAAGTAGGCCAATGGATCCCATCTCAAAATAAAACATGTATAATATATAATACAAATGGGAAAACATAGACCAACCCAAATTATAAGTGTTTCCATGTTGTTCAATATTATGTATAATGGGTCATAACATTTATGATAGTTAACATTCACTAATGTTAACCATAATGAAAAAATAATCAAAATGCATTATTTTTTCACAATCATGGAGCTATTCTAGTAAGAATATCAAAAATAATCAAACCATTCCCTATCTTCACCTGGCCACCCTAGCAACCTATTTAATAATTCCTAATAGTGCACCTCTCAAAGTGAGGCAATGGTACCACTATAACATCATGAATCCTATTCAATAGTCTTAAATACCTTCATACACCCTCAATGGTAATTTTCATCTCCCTTATGGGGAGAATAAATGTAAATGAGTTGTAGTCCCATCTCTTTACAAGAGTTATCAACAATAGAAGATCCATGGGCACTATACCCAACTGATCAGTGTGATTTAAAATTATGAAATATATTATGGCCTAATCAATTGCAATAAAAAAAAACTCAATAAGAGAACTTGAGGCTCTACTGATTCACCACTCATGTACATGGATAATAAGTTGTAACTAAAGTAAATAACAAGATTTATTTATTCATATTTTGAGAGATTATTATCTCATAATTTCCTCTTAAAAAAGAGGATTACATTATTATCCCTCCAACTCACACATCCTAATCCTATTCCCAATTATAAATATTAATTCCTACCAAAAATCATGTAAAAACACACTCACTACTAATAATACTAATATAGATTAATATTAGTAAATTTTTTATAATACTAACTAAGACTCTCCAAAATTCCTCCTTAAGAAAACCATAGGGAAATGAATAATACTACATAGAAACTGGGACACACCACTTCAAGATAAACAACATTATATTGGATCATAACACCAATCTAATAAGGGGTAAAACTATGATCTGGGATATAGACACACACACCAATCTAAGATCATACAAATAAGGGTGGACATGGACAAACATGATATCTAACCTATATAATTATGAAAATATATGTTAGACTATGCCATTACATCCTTAAAAATTTAACTTAGGAATGTATGTTATACTTGTTACTATAAATGTGGCATGAGCCTCCACTTATTTTTTAAAATCTGCTCCTCTACTTGTTAATATATCTTCTTTAAGGTGGTGTTTATTTCAATTTTAAAACTGACACGGGGGATGATGGTTGTTTCAATGGGTTCATCTCCTCAAAAAATATTTTATAGTTGGGGGAAACACATCTCATTCTTGTCTTCCTCATCCTTTTCTTCCTTATAATATTTATTTTATCTCTTTGCATCATACTCTTCTCTATTGTCTACTCTTCCTATTCCACTATCTTCTTTTTCTAGTCTTGTATCCTAATTATGTTTTATGATTTCTTCTTCTATTATATTTTTAAATAATTTATCCAAATATAACTCTTCTTATCTACTATTACTTCCTTGTTCTTCCATTATTTATTACTTATATTTACTCTTACTTCTCTCCTCTTCACTAGTTTCTACATTTTCTACTTTATATTTTCTATCCAACTAAGTCTTCTTATACTTGGCAAAGGTCCTCTTTGGCCTTCCACTTTTAAATATTCCTCCTTTCATATTTCATATATCACTTTAATCATAGACTCTAATTATTTTATCAATTAATTTGTATATTAAATGAAGTTATTTTCCATGGTATATACCCCACGTATCCATTTCCTATCTATTTCCAATCTTCCTTCAATCCTTATTGTAGGTTTTGGTATTGTGAAAGTTAGTTCTAAATTTCTTATTATTTTTTATTCTTATCTAATGGATTTTAGCTTAGATTTATCTTATATATTTTTTGTGTCAATTACACTTGACGATACCCTTGACTTTTCTTTCTTTAAACTTAATTATTTTATCCTCTTGTCCCTTTATAAACTTTGCATCTCCATTTTCTCCTCCCATTGATTTTTTTCTTCTACTAACCTTATATGCTTATCTAATTTTCCCATTTTCCTTATTTTTATTTATAAATTCCATTTTTAATCTCCTTAATATGAATATTTTCTCTACTTCCTTCTATTCACTCTTATTTACCTTATTTCTTCCTCTTTCTTTCTTATACACTTCCTTTCTTTCTTATCTTTATCTCTCTAATTTCTTTAATATCATATTATCACTAATTATTGATTTAATAATTTTTTAATTTTTTTCCATCCTTATTTATTTCATTTATTCCCACCATAATTTTGTTATATATTTTAATACTCATCTCTCCTTAGATCTCCCCTCTTACCTTTTTCCATCCCCTAGGTGATGTCCCCTATAGAAACTATTTATCACTTCTTATCAACCCACATTCAATCAATAACACATGAATAAGTGTCGTTATATTCTCAATGAATCTTCTACTTGGTTATTTAAATAATTATATATTATTCACATGAAAACTTGTCCACCTTTGTATCATCCATAGTATTATGAATGAGTCTAAAGTGGTCTTGAACCAATAATCTACTACTTAGGTCTAAGGTTCATTTATTTGCTCAATTTTTGTATTTATTTTTATTTTTTAAATTTTGTCTAGTGGATAGGTTTATTAATGTTTATTATTGAACCTTTTTTTCATATACTAGTATCAAAACTTAGGTCCATAATAGATTCATTAAATTCACCCAAAATTCCATGTCTTGGGGTCGATAAAATCTATCCTCAACTTGATCGATAATGGTTTTTATTCTCTTCACTTCTTGATGAATAAATTAATTTACATTTGTCTACATGTAATGTTATATCTCTCTTATTTTTATATTCTATACTTAGAAGGGATACTTATACCTAAACATCAGTACTCTGAGACTTGGGCTCAGACAACAAATGTTGACATCACCTCTAAGCTAAGTCGTGAGTCAATAGTTTGAGTATATCATCTAGTTATGACATCAAATGAGATGTATCCTTATTATTAATATAACATACATCATAAATAAATCATATATGAATATAATAATAATAATAATAATAATAATAATAATAATAATAATAATAATAATAATGATAATAATAATAATAATAATAATAATAATAATAATAATAATAATAATAATAATAATAATAATAATAATAATAATAATAATATAACTTACATATTGACTCATAACTCATTTCTTTATTAATTCATACATTTGAAATATGAGTACATGTATTTAGATAAGTGTGTCATGATATCTTACCTACATTTCACTATTAATATTGAATACCATATTAAATTTAAAATACCATATTCTTTATGACTTTACACATATATTCTTTATGACTTTACATTATTTTTATATTTTGTGGGACATTGTGAAGTATTATTAATATTACTAAGTATGTTTGTGAATATCTAATGTTACAGTATGAATGAAAACTTCCATGGTTTACCTTTATATTTAAATACTTTAATGAATAATCCCATAAACATTGATATATAATTTTTTTATTTAATATATATTTCAAATCATGTCTTCCAAAATGATTTTTCATCTTATAAATCATGGCATTATATCAAAGCCCATAATCACTGATTGATTCTTTGTATCCTTGCTTAAGTTTTTCAATTTGAGCACAATATAATTTATAACTTATATTTATTTAAAATGTTATATAAAATTATTGAACAAAGTATTAAATGCATGAACTAATTGGAATGGTAAATCATAGAACCATTGCAATGCATAGTCCTTAATATGCTATGGAAATAACTTAATCAACAATTTGCCATTGGAAGTATAGTCTAAACATGTTTTATGAAAGGCTCTTAGGTGTTGATTTGGATCACCTTTACCATAATATAATTCAAGATTATGAGTTAATAAAACCATAGTTAAATGATTAATTTACATATTTGAGGCTAGTGGAATATGAAGTAAGCATGAGAAGTCATCAAATGACTTGCTCTAGAATCACCCTACTCTAACTACAAAACCTTAGCCTATAGAGATATAACACTATTTTCAAGGGATAATGTAATAGGATAGGATGATGATGTCATATGAGTATTTATTTTAATATGTACATAGGTTTGTTTTTAAGAATATGAATAGTAATTTAATGTAAACCTTGTGTTTCCCACATACCTTGGGTGGGGCCTCACTTGTGTAACCAATTGTGTAGACACACAATAGTACTATGTACATATAGTATGGAAAAGGTACCTAAAAAGATTATTAGTAAAAAATTAAGTGTTAATTTTATTATTCCTTAGATGTGACAACCTTAGATAGATTTTTATGTTGATATATTGTTACACATAGGAATGCATCATGCATTTTGTGTTCATGTCATCATATTTAATTAATTCCCTTTCATTTATGCCATCAAATTTATAAGTAAAGTTTACATATTCATTTACTTTATTAAAATCCGCAATACTTATTTCTTGTTCATAAGCATTTTTATATTCAATATTCATAAAAAATATATCAAGAGGGTGTGTGAAAGGTGTGATAAAATGAGTCATGCATGCCCTTTGGCACAAAAATAGGAAGAAAATAAAATTATATATTACAAAAATATGAATAAAGAAAGGGTAAACATTTTTCACTATTAGTTTTACATTTATTAGTGCACAAAGATTTGATCCATGTAATTACACAGTTGTTACAAATTTTTTAGAGTACTGAAAACTTATAATTATTATAGTGATAAATTGAGTTAGAAAATAGAAAATATGTATCCATTATAACCATGTGTAATTTGTGATTGAGGGAAAATAAGAAATCAAGTTTGAAAATCAAATTTATATCCAAAAATTTAAAATCCTATAATGAAAGATGAAAACCTAAGAGAAAATATAGGAATTTGATATGTTCAATAAAAAACATGGGTTCACCAATATGTTATATCTTATTTTTGATCATGTGAGCCTAATAAGTTATAACTTTGAACTAATCTAGATTATATGAAATATACAAATAAATAATAATATGAATGTAAAATAAAAAATATAATTTGAATAATTGCACTTGATATAAATTAAAATTATCTAATGGAATAAGATACTTAGTATGATTTTATATCATACAAGTCTAATACAGAATGTACGGGATAAAAAAGATGAGAAATTATATCAAGTGTCACTTGGATAAAGAACTAGATCTCTAGATGCACATGGAAACAATAGTTAGCCTCTAGATGTTATCAACACAAGTTAGAATTTGTATCTTATTATATTAATTTATGTGGATTTATCTTCTCTATTTTAGTATAGGTTACTACATTTTATTATAATCTATTTTTATGTGTGATCTCAGGGCTCACTATACATGTGATATCAAAAAACCTATCTCCCTCTCTTTGAAACCCTAATTCCAATTTTGACACTAGGTTGAGGCCTATGAAAGGAGAAGAATAGTGAGTTGAGTCGACCCCAACCACTTCCTAATGAATGTCTAATAAATTCTTACATATTCAATACTACAAAAAGGGAAGTCAAGTTATGTGTAGTTCTCCCTATTAGGCTTATGTGGGTAATAGTTCTCCTTTAATGAATGCAACCTATGATATGTCTTTTAACCCTTAGAAAATGCAAAATTTTATTTGGATTGAGATATTTCATATTTTAATAAGACCTAATCCTTATGAATAATTTATAAAATTTAAAGTATAGGGAAATACTTTTGAATGTGCAAAAGTGTATAGATGTATTTTTTATGAGTGTTAGATATGAAATAAGATTATACCTATTGTGTATTTATATGGGGCTCTTTGGGTAATTTATCATGCCATCAACATGTGAAACATACAAGTTGACCCATGAAGATAATTTAAAATTGAAAGAGTATTATTACTTGACGTGGGAATTATGAACATGTTAACATGAAGTTGACTCATCTTAAAGGTAATAATATTGATCTAATAATTTTGAGATAGTGTGAGTATGGTTATGAAAATGTTAAGATGAAATGGGGAATTTCTATAGGTGATTAATAACAAATTATGTAGGTTATACTTGTAGAAAGCATGTGGATATGAGATAATGGTGAGTAAGAGCCATACGTGTATGCACAACTAATGTAGGGTGAAATTAATTCTAGATTGACATTTTAAATTATATAATACCATATTTTAGTGTTTATAGTACCAAAATAATGTTAAGTGAAAGTGTATGTAGTTTTATCTCCACTTATGAGGAGTAGGTTGAACCCCTAACTCAAAATATCCATTTATAGCAGCACAAGAACTATGTGGGGTATTATTATAAAATGTAAACCACTTAGTTACAACTCATCTTGAGGTTGTGGTACCTAGATAGTTATCTCTCTTATCTTTTGGATATGCATTATGGAGAACTAGATAAAATATTTAAAGAAGATAATTAAATAAAATCTACCAAAAATATTAGAAGATGACCACACATGGATATTTGAGATCACTCTACACTTGCTAGAAAATTCCTAGAAGCAAAATCTTACTATAGTGAAAATTTAACACTTTAAAACAAATTTGTTTGTCATAAGATCACAATGTTGAATCTTCCTAGGGAAAATTTTCAATCAAAAAGTTAACACTAATTTTTAACTTATTAAGATAAACCTATATATTGCACACAAAGCTCCTTTATCACCTACATTAACCTAAACCACTTTTATAATTTAAACATTTTTTCAATGTGTGACTATTTTATAACTTTGTTCTTTATTTACAAGGATTGGCTTATTTTCACTTTATCATTTCTTTGTTTGTTTTTTTTAGAGGCTATAAGGTAACTTTGTCACTATTTTAGGTAGTCATATAATTAAATCTCTGATGTGCAATAATTTTTATAGTCTAGTTATGTAATTATACTTTAGTGCCATAATTTAGTGAAACATTTTGGTGAACCCATTCTACTTGAACCCAACATAGAGTTTTTTGGCCATGTACCCAATTGGATTTTCTATTTTTTCAATCATTTTAGGTCTATTTTTATGGTTTCATTCCCATATCATATCCTTAATATTTATTTCTCCTTTCTTGATCATAATATGTGCTTGTACTTAACATCATGGCTCATATCAGAGAGAGAGGGCACTTAACTTATCTATGATTCTATTCAACTCATATTTTTTGTCCTGGTCATCCAATATGTTCTATAGTGTCTTCATATGAACTTAAATTAAGAAATATATTGATTAATACTCTTAGAACACCTCTAGTAATATTCATATTATTTTGGTAGGTGTATCTATTTACTCTTTACCAAAAGTATCTAAGATACAAATGGTGATATGTGATAGTCACAATCATTACGACTTTGTCTATAGGTGAATTTTGTTCATTCAATAACCTCTAACCCTTTGTAAATAATATATTTTCATTCTCTTTGATCCAAATCCCTAACTTTCACACTTGAGACTAATGTGACTTAAAAAATGGGTTAGCAAGTAGGGTTGTGTTGGCTAAAAAAATTATCAGGGGGACAAATGTAGATTTTTAGTCAATAATGTGGGGACATAGTCCTTCTCATATTAGTAGGAAGAAATAGATTTATTTAAAACCAAAAATGGATGTAGTAAATAAATCTACTTAGATATATTCATAAAAAAATGTTATATATGGGGGGATCATACTTTTAACCAAAAGTTATGGAAAGGTGGCAAAAATAGAACGTGAATGGAATAATGGAAAGGAGGAAAAAGATAAAATAAAGGAGTAAGTCATAATGGGATGATTCTATCCAATTAAAGACATAAATATTATTATATAAATCCTGGGAAAGACAAGGATAACTCTAGGTATCTAAACACAAAGACTCACTAGAATAAATCGAAAAAGGAAACTTTTAGTAGAAGAAACCATTATCATATAAATGGGATAGGAAATACATATTCTAGACATAGGAAACAAATGCATACACTGGAGATATTTATTAACACTATGAAAAATGATAAATAAAAACTCTATATTTCCTTAAAAGAATGGACACAAATCCAATTTTTAACCCATTAAGGTTTCATGATTACAAAAACTCTTAATGCAGATTCAAAAATAAATTCTACATAAAATTATACATTCATTGAATATCTAACAATAATATTTTAAAAAATTGAAAGAATAAGAATCAAAATAGAATGACATAGTCATGAATGTCATTCACCAAAAATATTCATGGCATAAATTCTTGTAAATTATTTATGTATTGATCATTCATGGGGCTATACATACAGACTCCTTCCTTCCATCTTTCCAAAAGTTATTCTATAGAAAAAAAACTAAACCTTAAAAATGAGCACCAAAGACCTATTTATAGGTTAAAATTGGTGGTTACACTACATAACCACCTTTTATACATTTTTAGGGACTTTTAAAAATGTGTTAGCAAATCTACACAACTTAAAACTTTCAAAAATACATTGGAAAATTCACACAACTTACAAAAGTACATTGGTGTTTTTTCATGACTTAAACTTGAAAAAGTGTGTTAACAAATTCACATGAATTGTAAAAGAGTGTTGATAATTTTGTATGACTTAAAAAGTATGAACTTTACCCTGTTTCTATAGCTGTAATTCTCCCCTTTAATTTTATTAGTTCAATATGAATTTTATGCACCATGGGTCTTTAAGGTAAAATGTTCTCCATAAAATTATATTTCCAATGCATCAAATGAGATTAAAAATAGATTTCATATGTGAAATTTATGGACAAATTAAATTTGGACCCTGCTTAGACATGTTTGGAATTCTGTCATGTTTGGACAAGTGTTGGTTTATGCCTTGTGTTTAGAAACATGGTAGGTTCTGCCCTATGTTCAGACACATGGTGGGTTCCAAAGGGTCTATTTGCAAGTATGTCATGGTTTGATGTGTGTATGGACACATGTTAGGATTTGATGATGTGCCTAACATGGGGAAAAATTATGACAATGAAATACTTAGAAATATTGTCTTTTGTTCTTTGATTCTTATTGAGTCTATTTTGACCCTATTTGTTGAGGATATTTCTAAGATAAGGCATTTTGAGCCTAAGCAAGGAAAACTCTAGTTTCACTTTTAATTCCCTTTTTTATACACTCTTTTCATACTTTAACATTGGAACAACCTCTAAGAAATTATTTAAGTGTATAATTGAAGCATAATTATGGAGACATTTTCCTTGAATAATTTGTGAGCACTTCAAAATTTTGAATTTGCTTCCAATTATTGCATTTGTAACCTCATCACAATATATTGACTCAATATCCAAATGAAGACTTTTTGTATTGCTATCAACCAAAATTCATATCTTGATTTCATCAAAAAAAATATTTGATCCAAAGATTGATAAAAGTCTCATTACAAGCCTTATTTTTTTTACCTTTTGTGATTTATCTAATATTAGGTCCATACCGTGTGCAAGAGGCACTTATGCTTTGTTGATTTTATCATCTTTCATGAATTCTCATTTATATATCCAAGGGTGGTAAACTTATATGTATATTTATATAGCATCAATCATCCTTTTATGACTATCCAATTAGACGAGCATCTATAACCTTATTTTCAAGTGTGGAACTTAGTTATAAGGAGCAGTCTACGAATCACAAGTAATGACCCTTCACAACTTTTTTAGAATGCAAAACATACTCTAAATGATTTCTTTTGAATTAATTTTTAACCAAATGTAAAAGATGAAGAATTCAATAGTGATATCAAATCCATTATCCTCTTTGACCCTCAAAATATTGCAAGTTGTATCCTTGACTTTATCTCCATTTTGGTATAACTTTCATGATTAAAAGAATATTGGAATGACATAATAGGAAATAAATAATATAAAATATTTCCATACCTTGGGTTGAAGTAAAAATGTTCACCTTGTTATACTAAAAGTGAAATTATTGAGATATCCTCAACACCCCTAACTTTGTGACTAGATACTCCTGAATTAGGGTTAAATAAAATATTATCCTAAAATGCATATCCATACACAATATTACTCTAAAAATCACTAAATGGACCACCATTTATAAGTTTTAAAGATAGTGCAAGATTTGATGTAGCTTCATTCACCTTGAACTCTTCATATCTAACAAGTAAAACTTTAAACAAACCAAGCCTTATCCACTGGGCTATAGAGTTGATGTCCAGTTTGATTTTTTTTTTATCATTTGTGTTATTAAAACACCTCTAATTTAATGAGAGAGTAAAATTAGGGGTGTTTTCATGAAATGTAAAATTTCATGACAATAAATAGCTTTGACTTTGGGACCACATTTCCCAAGGGAATGCATGAGAACTCCATATCAGATGTTTGGTATCTTATTAGCATAGATTATTATAAAACTTATATGTAGCACACATTTTCACATCCTAATCTGACCAACTAATAGTTAGTTCAACTATCTCAATCATATGATAAATGAAAATGTGTTGTTGGGCCAAATCACCTATTTAGAATACTTAGCATTTCATGATTTAAACAATTGACAACTAGTTCACCACTCTTAATCATATGAGAAATAAACGTACACTATCAGGCTAGATCTCATACTTTAATTTTTTTAAATGTTTACCACCTATTCATTTGAAGAGATCCATGAAAAACCTATCCATTTTGTCACTTCAAAAATAAACATTCATATCACCATTTTCATCATTATACAATTTATCTTATGAATACATCGCCAAATATTTGTCTTGGAGACCCACTTAGATGAAATAATTCAAAGGCTTTATTTTACATGTCATTCTAAAATTTGAATAAAAATTTCAATATAAAATTGACATGGGGTTGGATATGTCCAATTAATTTCGATTCAATGCAGGCATTCAACAAAATATGGATGCAAACATTAAGGCATAAAAAAATAATTATATATCCCTTAAAATTTTGATCATTTCATCCACTATGAGGCAATGGATATTTTAACATCTTTGTGAATGATGTGTTTATCTACTGAGAGTTTCAAGGTAGGGAATAAACTACAAGAATATGCAAGCAAAATATCTAATACATACAATAGATAGAATGTTGCATTTATTGAAAGCAACATACACACACCAAAACAAAGATAGTAAAATAAAGCAATCCAAAATACGGAAATCAAAGTTATTTATAGGTATCAAAGGAAAATAATAATACCATAAAAAAATCATTAACTGGCTAGGATAAGTACCTTCCATTTTAGAATAATGGATTTGACTTATGAGGCTCAAACATATTTAGCAATAATAACCAAGCAAGTGGGAAGAGGATGAATTTATGATTATTATGCATACTAAGATAGTCATTAATAAATAGGTCAATAATATATTTATATTTTGAAATGGAATAATTTAAATTTATCTAATATTTTTGGAACATTTTTTAGAGGTACATGACTTTTTAAATGTCTTCTTGAGTGTATTTGAATGCATCTATGCCAGATACAGGAACTGAATTAGAGAGAAGTGTGTTGTATGTTTCTTTCTGAGCTAGAATAAAAAAATAATGTATTATATAATGAATTAAATGTAGATATTCTTTACCAAATATCTTCCTAAATAAGAGACAACATCATCATTGTATGAATCACCATCACCATCTTCATCAAATTCTTCTACCTTGACATTTTCCATTTAACTTGAAATGAAAATAGGGTACAATTTATTTTTCTCTACCTTCACATCTTATTTGATTTTGAACTTGAGATGATTATCGTATATAATTTGTGTAGGTTTGATTGCATTATATTTATATCCTTTAGAGAACTCTTCAAGTGTAACATGAAAAATAAGTTCTAGGAGAATCATCACTTTTGACCACTAAGTCTTCCATCCTAATATAAGAGGGATCTTTTCCTTTGTTAAAAAATTATTCCATGTTATCTTCTCCTTCAAAAATAATAACCTCACACTTTGCCTTATTAATCCTTTCAGTTTTTGGTTTAATTAGTGATTCTTTAGATAATCCATTTTACTCTAAGACTATGAGGTTTGATAAGTTTCATAAAGTAGGAGAATATTTCTCTTCTTTACTAAGGGGGAATCCAATTTTTTTTTTGTTCTTTGATTAATAATTAATTATTTCAATTGTTCACATAGTTCCATAATTATGAAACTAAGACAATCATATGTGATAAGAATCACTTTCTCTTTTTCTATGTTAGAGTCCTGACATGTTTGATAAAAAATTTGCCTTTGGAATCTATTTTTTGAATGTTGAGGACCCTCAATTATATTATCTTCCAAAAGTTTATCATCATTTATGGTAGTTTTAAAACATTTTAAAACTTTCTTATTCAATATCCAAAATATAATCATGTCATATTCAATTTTGATAGCTTATTATTGTGTAACTTCCAAGTTATTTACCTTGTTACTCATCAAGATGAATTCAATATCTAGGTTTAGATAACCAATGAAGATAAATTTAATTTTTGGGACTTAGCTAATCTACCTAAAGTATTAGTCTCAACTATTTCTTAAAGCATACTACTAACTCTCTCATCTAGTCACATTATTGCTTCTGAATTTGGGATAAATATGATAATAATGCACATACATCAAAAATTAGTTTGAATCTATTTAGGAACTTATTATTTGAGGAGTCCCAATTCATAATGCATCCATATTCTAGGTGCCATAACCACTCAATAATAGGTCTAGTGAAACTTTCAACAAAAAATATCATATTGATATCTTCATGCATAACTCCTAAGATGCTACAAGACATCATGAAATAAAGGATATGGTTATCTACATCTTGAGAATTTTCTCTAAAAAACTTTAGAAATGTTTTTATTGAGCATGAAGGTAATTCATTATACTAAGGCAAAGCCAATAGACCAAAATGTTTTCCCCATCAAACATGGAAAACATTAGGGTTGGAATGAACCGATTCCATTTTTCATTAAAAAATATGTAGGTAATAGGTACTTCACTTCAATATAGTCACCAATCTCCATTCCAAGAAAGGTTTCTTGAAATGTCTAAAAGTTATGGGCACAAAGTACCTTGTTCCCTAGTGGAGTTAGAAAGAACTGTTGGCTAAAAGATTTTTTAGGGGAAAAAATGTAGACTTTAGGTCAACAACATGGGGAAAAAGTCCATCTCCTATTAAAAATATGAGCTACATTTATTGAAAAACAAAAAAGGATGTAGTAAATAAAACTAGTTATAGCTATTCATAGTAAAAATGTTTTCTATTGGGGGTTCATACTTTTAACCAAAAAGTATGAAAAGGTAATAAAAATGGAAAATGAAAAGAATAATAGAAAGGAGGGAAAATATAAAATAAAGGAGGAAGCTTGATAATGGGATGATTCTATCTAATTAAACATAAAAATCTTGATATAACAATCCCATGGAAGAAAAAGTATAACTCTAGGTAGTTAAACATAGAGACTCACTAGAATAATCCAAAATGGGAATTTTAGTAGATGAAACCTTTATTATAAAAATGGGATAAGAAATACATATTTTAGATATAAAAATAAAATGCATACACTAAATATATTGAATAACACTATGAAAAGTGATAAGCAACAACTTTGTATTTCTTCAAAAGAATGGACAAAAATCAAATTATTAACCCACACAGGTTTCATGATTATAGAAAATCCTAATTTAGATTCAAAAAGAAATTCTAAACTATTTTTTTACCTTCATTTACTATATAATAGTAATATTTTAAAAAATTGAAAGAAGAATCAAAACAAATTGATATACTCATGCACATCATTCACCAAAAACATTCATGGCACAAAATCCTATAAAATGTTTCTATATTGATCTTTCATGGGGCTATACATATAGAATACTTCCTTACATATTTCCAAAATTTATTTTACTATCAAAAAAATCCATCCCTTAAAAATGAGCTCCAAACACCTATTTATAGTTTATAATGAGTAGTTACACTGCATAACCACCTTTTCTACATTTTAGGGGTTTGTAAAAACATGTTAGAAAATTTGCACAAATTAAAACTTAAAAAAACACATTGGTCAATTGACAAAACTTAAAAAATCACATTGGTGTTTTTGCATGACTTGAAACTTAAAAAAGTGTGTTAACAATTTCACATGACTTGCAAAAGTACATTGATAATTTTTCACAACTTGAAAACTAGAAACTTTGCCATATTTTTGCAATTGTGATTCTCCCCTTGATTTTTTAAAGTTAAATATGAAGTTTATACACCCTAGATCCTTAATGAAAAATTATATTCATAAAATTATCTTTCCAACACATCAAATGAGAGCCAAAATGGAGTTTAGGTGAAAAAATTATGGATAGAGGGAACTCATAGCCTTCTTGAACATGTCTAGAGTTCAACCTTGCTTAGATAGATGGTAGATTTTGCTCTATGTTCAGACACATGGAGGGTTCTAAAGGGTATGTTTATAAGTATGTTATGATCTGACGTATGTCTAGACACATGTCCAAATTCAATGATGTGCCTAGAATGGGGCCAAGTTTTGATAAGGAAAGACTTAGAAAAATTTTATCTTTTATTCTTTGATTCTTCTTCAGTCTATTTTTATTTTTTTTGTTGAGGATCTTTCTGAGATAAGAGATTGAGAACTTGAGCAAGGAAGACTTTTTTTCTCTTTTACTTCCCTTTATTATACACTCTTTGTACACCTAAAAATTATAATAACCTTTGAGCAATTATTCAAGTCTATAATTAAAGCACAATTATGGAGAAATTTTTCTTGAAACATTTGTGAGTTCTTTAGCACTTTAACTTTGATTCCAATGATCACATTTGAAACTTCATCACAATATCTTGACCTAGTATCCAAATGTAGTATTTTTTTAAGTCATATTAGGCAACCTTAATAAATTTATTTCTTATGGAGTAATATTGGATCCAAGGATTAATAATAGGCTTTTTTCAAGCCTTATTTTCTATTTTGTGTGATTTATCTGATATGAGATCCATTCCATGTGGAAGAGGCACTTATGATTTATAAATTGTATCATCCTTATTGAATTATAATTTATACATCCAAGGGTGGCAAACCTATATGTAGGTTTATCTAGCATCAAACATCTTGTTGTGACTATCTAGTTAGACCATCATTTATAGTCATCTCTTCAAGTGTAGGACTTAGTTCCAAGGAGTGGTCTATTAATCACAAGTAATAACCCTTCAAAACTTTTTTAGAATTCAAAACATACCCTATATGATTCCTCGTGAAATTCCTTTCTATCCAAATGCAAAATATGAATAATTCAATAGTGATATAAAATATGTTATCCTCTTTGACCCTCGTATTATCACCTGAAACTCACATATAAGAATAATATTCATGCCCTATACTGTAAGTTGTATCCTTGACTTTACCTCCCTCTTTATCATTCTTTCCATGATAAAAATATTTTAGTGACATAATAGGGAACGATGAATCTAAAATATTTTCATACCTTAGGTTGCAATCAAAATGCTCACCTTATTCTATTAAAAGAGAAATTGTTGATATATCCTCAACATCCCCAACTTTTTGACTCAAAACTCCCAAATTATGGATGACCAAAATATTATCTAAAAATGCATATCCATCCATAATGTTACTTTGAAACCCACTAATTGGCTCACCATTTAAAATTTTGAAAGACAGTGCAAGTTTTGATGTAGCTTCCTTCACCTTGAACTCTTCACATTCAACAAGTGAAACATTAAAAAAACCAAGCCTTATCCATTGAGATATGGAGTCAATGTCCATTTTATAAAAAAATTACCATCCTTATTATTAAAACACCTCTGATTTCTTGACAAAGCATAATTAGGGGTGTTGTCGTGAAATATAAAATTTTAGGATAATAGATTGATAGAACTCAACCACTCCCCATTACATAATTGAACATTTCATATGTTTATAATACTATGAAGATACATTAAATCACATGTAGTTCTCCAATTATTGTATGTGTGTGTTCCAAATCATAGTAATTCAAGTGTAGATGAAATTTTCCCTAGTTACTTCTTTGGTACAAGAATGAAAATTAACTTATCCTTTACAAAGTTTATATTTTTGAATAAAAATAAGATAGATGTCTATGTGATATTTGTATGCCTTTGTTACTAAATGAGTTTTGTATTCAAAATTATCCTAACGGGTTTGTATATATAGGGTTCTTAACTTTTAATTTTGGATCTATTTACATGCATAAGTTGACCAAACAAGACCAAAAGAGTAAAAGAAGTTCCCCAAAATGTGGCATGTCCAAAATATACCTAAAATATATAATACAATGCCTTTGGTAAAGTTTGACATTGACAGTTAACTAACACTCTCTTGAATATATAAAAAAGTCATAACCAAAATATTAAGACTAGGGATCCATGTGACAAACATAAGAAAGATCCAAAAATATCAACGAAAGACTACATAGTCAAATAAAGTAGACAAGAAGACCCAAGACCAAGACATATGCATTAATAAGTGACCTATTAACCATTAAGAGTATATATATGTAAATTCACATGAATATAATTGTAAAAATAAGGTTTATACAAAATTTGGGTGTCTACAAATTCCTTCCCTTTAATAGAGTATTCAAGTGCAATGAAATATATAGATTTAAATGGATAAATCAAATGTAAACATGTGTTGGTCACTTATAAATTATAATTTTATTTTGCCTAATGATTCATAATGTCTGTGTACTTTCAATATAATGTGTCTATAGTCATATATTATTATTCCAATAAAAATTAGTATATTCATAATGAAAGATCACAAAAATAAAAAATGACTACACATGTGAGTATGTTATCTTTTACTACTCATGTAGTATGCTAATGTAATTAGGAGTGGAGATGTTGTGGTTTCAAAATGACTTATTCCATATAGATAAAGTTTCCTTAGTATTGTTCTCTTATTGGCTAGAGAAATGAACAACGTTTTGAGCACTATATGTAGATGTAGAACCCCATATTAAGTTTGTATGTAAAAATGGGGGAGCCATGTAGCAAGCTTATATGTACATTTGAAAACTATGAATCACTACTATAGATGGATTTAGATTCAAAGTGCTACCTTTGTTACTTGAACTACCATCATAAAAATTTGAAAAAGTGTATGCATGAAAAATGTTCATACCCCCGATTTGATCTATTTGTTCTTGAATGTGATATAGATTGGCATAATTTGTATATCACTTTGTTCAATATAATAAATATGATAACCTAATCAATATTATCCTTGTAATCTGATATACATGTAAAATATTTTCCATGTAATATGTATCATTTAGTCATAGAAATGTGTCACTTGTTTGTCATGATTCTATAAAAACCCTCACATATGGCCTATATATGTGTGACTTTTCCAATATGTCCCTATTTGAATCATAATAAATCCTAGTTTGATAATTTAAATGCATATGATCCATACAACCTAAAAAATATAATAATCTAACCCAATATGATCCATATAATCTAATAAATCTAATAATCTAGTCTGAATTGATTCTTGTAACCTGATAAATATGATAATATGATCATATGAATTTGAATTTTAGAGATATTTACATGAAACACCCAACTAAACAAGATATAAAAGAGTAAAATAAATCACCCCAAAAGGTGGCATGTCCAATATATATCTGAAATATATGCTAGGATGACTTTGGGAAAGTTAGAAATTATTGGTAACTGACACTATTTTGAAGCCATATATAAGTCATAATGAAAAGAACAAGACTACATATCCCTATGATAGACTAATGAAAGATCCAAAAATCTCAACATAAAATTACACAATCAAATGAAGTAGAACATAAGACCCAATAACAAGACATATGCACAAATAAGTTCCCTATTCACCGTTGAGAGTCTATATATGTGAAGTCATATGAAAAGCTATTTAAAAATAAGGTTTATACCTAAATTGGGTGTCTACAAATTCCTCCCCTTTAATATAGTATTCAAGTGAAATGAAATATATAGGTTTAAAGGGATAAATAGAATCAAAACATGTGTTGGCCAGTTTAGAATTAGAATTTTCTTTACCCCAATAATTCATAATGTTCATGTGTAGTTTAAATCAAATGTGTGTGCAATCAGATAGATTATTATTGCAATAAAAAGTAGTATATTCATAATAAAAAATCACAATAATAAAAAAATGATTACACATGTGAGTATGCAGTTTTATACTGCTCATAGAGTGTACTCATGTCATTTCAAGTGGATATGTCATGGTCCCAATGACCTACTCCATACAGAGAATGTTCCCTTACTTTTGTTCTTTTATTGGCAAAATAATTGAGCAAGGTTTAGAGCATTATATGTATATGTAGAACCTTGTATTAGGTTTATATGTAAAACTGACAGATCCCTATAGTAGGATTATATGTAAATTTGAAAAATCTAAATCATTAATATAAATGGATATATATTCAAAGTGTTGACTTTTTTATTGCATTACCATCATAGAAAATAGAAAAAGTGTGTGCATGAAAAATGTTTTTATACCCCAAATCTGATCTGTAGACACCTCAATTTCATTTAGTGTCGAAATGCACCTAAATCTATTTAATAATTCTTGTTAAATTAATTCATCACATTTCTTCGAAATTTAAATAATTGAATAAAGTCAAATTTGTCAATTATGCACACTTAAATCTTTATTTTTAAAATAAAAATCTAGATTTTACACCTCATCTAAACATCTCCCACCTTTTTATCCTTCATCCCAACCAAATCCATAAAATTCTCAACCTTTCATTACTCATCCCTTAAGTTATCAATGAAATAGACTTAGTCCTGCTAACTCAGCTAACTAACCACATACTTATCTAAACCATATTGAAATGGTGTTCATCTTCATGGGTGAGGACTCATTAGTCACCATTGATCATTTGGATCATTGAAAAAGTCAAAATCATCCTCTACCATTGAATCCTTCTCTAAACATCTATAAAAAAACTTACAAATCTCCATTTTCAAGAAACCTATCCTATCACGTCACAAAATCTACAGATCACAATCACAATTATTAAATTAAAGATTTATACACAAGTGAATCAAAATGAATCAAGTCAAATCAAAGACTTATTCTTCACCAAAATTCTTCCCATTATCCTTTGCATTAGAAGAGTGAGACCCACATATTTTAAAAGAGCAAATCAAATATATATCATAATGGAGAAAGCTTGTGCATTTAAAGTGCAAAGTTTGTGATTATTGTTTTTTTTATTTCTTGCTCTACCATAGTTTGAATTTATCTTAGATTAAAATTAGTTTGATTTCTTTGCACTTATAAATTTAGTTCATACATTTTTGGCACACCTAGTGGGACATTCCCTCATCTTTTTATATTTTGATCATCATTTTTGCATTTAGATAGCAAATCTCATTTGATTTTTATTATTTATGCTTGCATTGCATTTAGTTTTCATATTTTTTGAGTGATGGTATGATCTATAGGTTGGTGTCAGGTATTTTCTATTTGACTATATGCAACCCACTACATAACAACATATTCAAAAGCAAAAATAGTCAAATTGTAGACCATAACAACGAAATTGTCATGTTTTGCCTTTTTCTATGTTTTCTATACGGTTAATAGTGATTTTATTAGGAAACATTGATTTTGCCATTTTCAACAGTGAATTTGTCCATTTGTGCAATGAAATTATCTTTTGCAATAGCAAAATTAACTTTTTCCATAGTTAAATCATTGTTATTAGTAGTGAATTCATCTCTTTTATCACTGAATTCATATTTTTTGATAGAAAAATTGTTGTTCTTGACAGTGAAATCATTTTTTAAGCACAGGTATATTTATTTTTCGCTTTCTATCTTTTTCCCATGTTGATTTTATTACAATTTTGCTTTTCTTATTTATTTGTGTAACAATGATTTTGTAACAAAGAGGTGGTTTTTACATCATTTTTCATGTTTTTTCACTTGTTCTATTGCAGGTTACCTTGTTCAAAGCCTAAGTGAACATTTTAACAACTTGATTACATAATTCTTGTCAAAGAGAATCAACAAAAAGGATCAATCAAAAAGCCAATTTCTTTTGACTAATGATTTTTATTTTTATTTTCAAAGTTCTTAGTAATTACATCACTTTTAATTTCAATATTTTGTTTGTGATTATGAAAATCACGTATTTGCTTTCCTTGGCATCACATTGGTGATGATACTATAAATAAAAAATGTTTCCATAATTATTAGTATTACCCAAGTAGTACCTACATATGCTATTTCCTTGGCATTACACTGGTGATGATGCTTAAAAATCATAAATAGATATTTACTTTCATTTTTTTTCTTTTCTTAGAGGCTCTATTGACCATGGATTTCACCACCATGTAGTAGGCCAAACCCCATTTATTGATGGGGTATATAAATTGAGATTCAATTGTTTCAGTTACCTAAGTGGTTTTGTATTTCAATCACACTATGATGTGAGGGATTTCATACTCCAATACCAATAGCTACCTCAAAATGTGATATCACCAATTGACAACACTCTGAGACCCATAAAACCATGTTGAAAACTTTGAGATAAGACCCAATAGTGTGCATTTACTTTATCTATTTTTTCATGGTTTTTCCTCCATAGATAAGCTTGTTTAAACCTTAAGCCTAGGATAACCTCTTTTTCCATTCAAATTTTATGTATCAGTTATTAGTTAACACCAAGAAGAAATCTTCCATACAACCTCAAAACCAAACTTAGTGGGCCATGGGAATGATAGGATTCTCCAGGGTTAGTGCCTTGAAATATTAGGCTGTAAATAAGATCATGGATGAGTTAGTGACAATGGAAGGCCCAATAGTTGTTCACAACTGTTTATCCTAGTTTTCACCTTTTATGTGTATATTTATTGACTGTTTAGAATATAAATTTTGGTTTATTATTTTTCTTGTGTTTGACACGAATCTTCTTTGTAATTTTTTTCAATCAAAACTCTCAATAGCTTTAGTATTTTATTATTTTTTTGATAACATCATCCATTATAAGAAGCATGGCATCTTGGAACCACAACTTGATCAATTCTATCCTGAATCACAATCCAAATAATATATATTATAACCTAGGGTTTAGTCCAACAAAATTTGATTCAAATTCACACTTGAATCAATTTCAGATCAATCATTAAGCCAATCAAAATTTAATTTTAAATATGCATTCAAAATCAAACACCAATCAATTGAAGTAAAACACGGATAGTTATTCAAGTTTCCCAACTAACCAATTCAATCTACACCATAACCAATCAATTTTTAGCATAAATGCTTATTCATGCTCAGCCATAGAACAATATTAGAACTTTAATTCAAGAACAACATTAAATCAATTATCAAGCTATAATAATCAAAATTCTTTGAATTATTCTTCCAATCCTAAATAATCCACATATCAAATGCCACCAAATATAACCCAAAATATGTACATATATCCATATGTTTTTAATGATAATATCAATATAAGTCAAACATTTGGTCCACCTTCACCATCATTTTATGATATTCATATGTACCAAAACACATTCATGAATAAAATTCCAGTTCAATCATATCCAACTACATTCCATCCAAACCAATCTTCCAACTTTTACACCCATCAAAATCAACCTTTCTATGATATTCAAAATAAATCATTTGATTTTTCATCTAATTCATTCCTAAACTCAAATCCAAACTTCTTCACAAATTCCCACACATTCAAAAATCCAACAAACCAATCCTTCTAAAATCAAGCCACTTCCTCAACACAATTCATTACTAGTGAATACCAAGACTATCCACAACAACAACATCTTATCACTAGGAACCCTATCTTCCAAAATCAATCAAATATCCCATCCACTAGTTATAATTTTGATATCCCTCATTGCACTATCCAAGAGCTCTCTAACATAGATTACATCAGAATGAACCCTCATTTATTTATATTTGAAAAACCTACTTTAAGGGTATATCAAGATGTCTCTCTTAACCATACTCAATCCATCTCATTTCCTAATCAAAACCATAATCTTTCATCCACTATCTACCAAACAACTATGTTTGATCAAATACCCATTTTTTATAAACACCCAATCTTGACTCAAACACCATCTAATCCACCTATCATCTAAATATCATATGCCTTCAACCCAACACCTAAGACTTTGCATTTTCAAAAATATCTTCACCCCAACTCCAATATTTCAAAGAGAACAACAAAAATGAAATTTGGTACTAGAGTGCTTTAGCAGGCCTTCATAATAGCCACATCTAAACCAAGATCAAATGTATTATCAAAATTAGATATCCAAATTCTTTTGGGATTAAATGAAAGTTTAACATCCACTTTGGTCCCAACAATAGTTTTATTAGTAGATAAATTTTCAAATGATAGTGATAATGTTATAAGGAATAATCCTCATCCAACATTAATATAAATCCTATTACCAACATCAACAGTTTGTTCCATTTTCATAAACACTATTCTTCCTTCTATTAACATTACATTACCTGCACATGTCAACTGGAATCCATGGGAATTGCCATCATTGGACTTATATCTTGGAAATATATCAATTATAACATATATAAACATCCATGGAAGCATCCCTTTTTGATAAACACTACTCCACCAACCATTGCTTGAAGCTCTAAAAAGCAATCAAAGAACACCAATAGATGAACAAATCAGTTCTTTATTGATTGAGGAAAATAATATCAAAAACACTAAAAACACCAAGTCAACTAGGAGATAAACCACATGGAATGATCTCCCACTCATACTAAAAGAAAGAATCTTAACTCTCATGTTACATACTTATTATGCTAAACTACTAGAATGGTATTATAATGAGTTGGATCATGATTTTGAGATTAAATTTTGGTGCACATCATAGCAAGTTTGAATATTCTAAATTTGCCAAGGAGTTAAGAAGTGCCAATATGGATTTATCCTATTTTAACTTTTATAGAATTTGGTGGTTAGTTAACAGTGGTTGGTGAGGGATATTAGGTTTTCTACATATGGGGAGCTCATTAGTCCTTGGTGCTTAATATTATTTAACATCATCCCATGTAGTCCTTATATAGAAAGGCATCCATATTCCATTATGGTTGAAAGAAATATTAGAAGATTTCTAGAGTTCAGCTTTACTATCAAACATATCAATGTGGGTCTCTTTGATAATTGTATTTTTTTTACAAAAAACCAAAGTTACCACTGAACTTTATCAAAGAAACTTATATCTATACATCTTTATTCAACAAGCATTCTCCAATCAAGGGAGACATTCTGGATGGTTTGCTAATAAAGTTTGGCGGGCTCAACAACCTCATCCTGGTCAAGTGCTATTCAAAGTCAATAAATAACCAAAATAGAAATTGAAGAAGAAATCATGTCAAAATAATAGAGACTATGTAGAGTTGGTATGGGGTGAAAAGCTAGAAAAAATAGAAAACTTATGCATCTTATGACCTTCCATTAGGTACATATGCCAAAAATCCACAAAAAAATCATAAAATCACAATAATAAATATATAATATTTTTTATGTACAAGTCCCTTGACACTTGGGGGCAACCTATCTACACATGTATTGCCTTCATTTCATTTATCATCATTTACATTTTTTGTCTTGTATATCAAATTTTACATTTAGTGATTGTTTAGTTGTGGGTGCGCATAAAACAAAAATTTCAAAATTGAATATTACCATATCATTTCAATTTTATCTTATTATCTCATATAAGACATTTTCAAAATTGATTGTTCATTAGTTCTTGCCTTAATTTTTATGAACAGAGTAAATCTTTTTCTTACATTTTTTTGGTCAAACTTTCAACATACTAGCCCATGACCTTATCTATAAGATTGTCCACAATAGAGTATCCTCTTACACTTCCCTTTTTAAGAATAAAACATTAAGCATGTTATAAGAAAAAGTAAGATAATTTACTTGCCTATCTTGGTCTTTGATGATAAACCCTGACATCTTACTAGTCACATGGGGTCAAGATTAGGGGTATAATTCTCCCATATAACATGACATCCTTATTCAAAACTTATCAAAAATCAAAATATCTCTCACCTTTCATTGATATTCAATATTTAGCCTTCACATATTACTAGTTTCATAGGATTAACATTGGGGAAAGATACCCTTACTCGCCTATATACAGTCTTTAGTGATAAGCCCATGAGTCTATCTGGTCACATGAGAATACATATAGGGGGTCATAAAGAAAATGAAATAAAAGGATTTCCAAATAAATATTTATTCAAAAATATTTTTCATGTCTATTCTAGAAAGGGTAGACTTTATCCCATTAACCGATTATGTCAAGGCTAGTTCTCTCTAGACACATCCAACAAAACTAGTGTTTTTATGATATTGGCAAGATATAAACTTTAACCTTTGCTCGTAAAGATTAGATAAACATAATTTGTTATACAAAATTTTGATTGTTTGTCTTCACCATGTTATCATGTTCTTATTTTCACTCTTTTTCCAAAAATTGAAAGATATATGTTATGAATACAAACAACTGGATCATCCCTCCTAAAATAATTTATTAGTGTATTAGCAAAGTTGTTTGCATATCCATCATGTTTCATAATTTTTAAAAACAAAGTGTTTCATGTGTAAATCATTATCTATAATTACCTTAATTACTTGGAGTCATTACCTTTTATTCATCCATTTTATATTTCTAAATTTGTCATTTATCCCATAGCATGCTAAAGTTCAAAGTTGTTATTAGTTTATGTGAACCTACATTCTTGCTCTTGATTTTTGTAAAGCGTCTTACTCCCTTATTTAAAAATCTTTAAAAAATATAAAAATAACATAAAAACATTACAAAATCATCAATCATAAAACATCTACCATCCTAAACTATCTTCTAAATCATTCGATCTTCTTGGGTGGGTCACTCGCGCATCCTTTGCATCAAAACATTTAAAATGCTTCATCAATAATTCACTTTATCATCTCTTCCCACATTTTTAAAACCACATCTAGCCTTATATCCCCATATAGACTTTATCTAAGGTGGATTTTGTAGGCAACACTTAGAGATATGGGGTTTATAGGTTCATCTCATCCATCACCTTCCCCATCATCCATTTCCACAACATGAATTAGTTACTCCTTACACTTCTCCCTTGATTTTTTGGTTCCTATCCTCACTCTTGGCTACAATGTCTAGTCCTTATTTAGATTGTCTTAGTTTACAAATTTTCAAGTTTTTATACTCTTTGTTCATTTTCATTGTTGTATTGTTTGTTTTGTATCCCTAACCATTCACTTAGTTGTATTTTTATAAATCTATTTATCCTTGTCCATTAATTTAGTTATTTAACTTCATTTTTATCTCTAGCCATTTCAATGGTTATTTTCCTTTACTTTGTCAATTGTGGTCACTTTTTGTTGTTTAAGTCAATATTTGTTTATTTGTGTGTTAATATTATTGCAATTGTTATTTTGTGAATGTTACAATCATTTAATATTAGATTACATTTGTTTGTATTAACATTTTGTGTGTGTTTCAATCAATTAGATTAATCTTTTGTTTTGACCTCTATTTTTTATTACTATTTTCTGTGTTTATAAAGATTATTTTATGGAAATGCAGAGATAGTATGGTTATGACTATATCATGACGTAATTTGATTAAACACAAATTATTATTTATTTTTGTTCAAATGTAAAAAACATCACCATTCATCATGATTATTCAATATCATTAGTGGAACTATGTTTTATGATATATTAAAAATCAATTTTCTCAAAGCTCTAATACTATTCAAAATTTAATGCAAAGAAAATAAAATAAAAGATATGTAGCAATGTCACATTCTACATTCTTACACATCATCCAATCATATATAAGTCATATATCCATAATACATATGCTAAAAGAATTAACACATGCTAGCATAAATCAGAATGTAGGAAATATAATCAGTGCTACCATAATTCCATAAAATCCATGTCAACCAATAAATAATCCATCAATGTCCAATGTCTATAGTAAAAAATCTAAAAAACATCATATATATATATATATATATATATATATATCAAATGTGTCTATACAAAAAGGTACATATCAAAATATGTACACATCAATGAAATCCATGTATCACAATATCCCTTGTATCTATGTCTCATCTTGTCCTTCAAACAAAGTATCTAGTCTTGCGAATAACTCTCCATGTTGTGTTGTGCCTCGTGGAGGACCCATCACATGTTGTACCTATCCCATTGACCTCTATAACTCCACCAACTAAAAAAATCTTGTAGATACTGACCATCTCATAGAGTATTCTCTAAAATATGGTGCTCTATGGTCTTGTGGTACATCCCCATCATTTAAGTTCTATAGTATGTGGCATTATCCATAGCCCACATCACCCTATTCAAATTTTCTCTATACCCATTCCCATAAAACCGCTCCTACCTCAAGAAAAATTGATTATAACACCAATGATTTCATTACCATGTTTAGTGATTTTGTTGCTACCCAAAATATAAAATTTCACAAATTCTCATAAATCAAATTTGTTACCCTATTATACAATTTCACCACCATGTTTAGTGAAATCACTGTTTACCCTTACAAAATCATTGATTTTTATATCAAAATCACCATTTCAAAGATAGTGGTTTCATTTTATATAACTTTAAGCCCTAATAAATACTAATAGATGCACAAAATTTCAAAATTTAAATCACTTACCAAAGGTCCACTCCTCTTAGGTCTTTAGAATCATCTCACTTGCTCTGTTAAGTGCTCATGGTGTGGAATACAGTCCATGTTTCCTCACATGTCTTTGAGTAAATCTCTCAAATCACTATTCTTAACTAATAACATTGGAAATAAATTTGAATAAATGATTTTCTAATCCCCATTTATTCTACTTATATTCTTCTATACTACCAAATATTCCCCCCATCCTCTCATCCAACTCATTTTTAAAAAAAATCACCTGAAACATTAAAATTAATTTATTCTAAATTTATATTCAATATCTTACAATAATCTCTTAGCGTGAAATCCAAAAAATCATTTATAAATTCAATATATTTTTCTATTTATAGATATGTAGTTTATTATTGCTAGGATATATCATTCCCATACTCATTTAATAGACCCATGAATCATTAACAACAATAGTAAGTGTGCAGTCTTCGTATAGTTAAACTATTATTTTTCAAATCCATATTCTCATTTTAAATAACTAGGGGTAACCTTTTAATGCAAAAAAAACATTTAAAATTTGACATCAATTCTAACATAAATTGATTTATTGTTCATCCACATAATTTTGACCATTTTCTCTTTTCATCAATTTGAAGTGTTTGTTTGTGTTTTTTCACAAACCCTCAAGGGGGCATCATCACACTCATTTTCATTCATCTGGGGAAATTTTTTCCTTCTTAATCATCAAAACTCTATGTCTTCTACTATTATTCAAAAAAATACTACTTCACAACACTATTTCAAAGAGGGGTAAATGTAGACACCTAGATTTCATTTAGTGTCAAAATGCACCTTAATCTATTTAATAATTTTTCTTAAACTAATTCATCACATTTATTCCAAATTAAAATGATTGAATAAAATCAAATTAGTAAATTATACACACTTAAATCCTTATTTTTTTTAAAAAAATCATGATTTTACACCTCATCCAAACATATCCCACCCTTTTCTCCCTCATCCCAACCAAAATTCACAAAATTCTCAACCTCTTATGACTCATCCCCTGAGTTTTTAATAAAATTGACTTAGTCTTAGTGACTCAACTAACCAACCCCATACTTCTCTTAACCATATTGAAATGGTCTTCATCTTCATGGGTGAGAACTCATTAACCACCGTTGATCACTTGTATCATTAAAAAAATCCAAATCATCCTCCACTACTGGATCCTTCTCCAAACATCTATAAATAAAATTGTAAATCTCCATTTTCAAGAATCCTATCCTATCACATCACAAAATCTAGAGATCACAATCACAATCAGTAAATCAGAGCTCTATACACAAGTGAATCAAATGAATCAAGGAAAATCAAAGACTTATTTTTCAAAAAAACACTTCCCATTTTCCTTTGCATTAGAAGAGTGAGAATCACATATTTAAAAAAAACAAATCGAATGTATAGCACAATGGAGAAAGCTTGTGCAATCAAAGAGTAAAGTTTGTGAATGTTGTTTTTTTAATTTGTTGCTCAACCATAGTTTGAATTTAGCTTAGATTATAATTAGTTTACTTTCTTTGCACATCTAAATTTAGTTCATACATTTATGGCATACCTATTGGGACATTCCCTCATCTTTTTTAATCTTGTGATCATCTTTTTGCATTTAGATAGCAATTTTCATTTGATTTTTGTTATTTATGCTTACATATGCATTTAATTTTCATATTTTTTGAGTGTTAGTAAGATATATAGGTTATTATTAAGAATTTTCTATTCGACTATATGCATTACAATACATAACAATGAATTCAAAAGCAAAAATATTAAAATTATAGACCATAATATTGAAATTGTCATGTTTTGCCTTTTTCTGTGTTTTCTATTTTTTTGTAGGGTTAAAATTGATTTTATTAGGAAACATCGATTTTCCATTTTCAATAGTGAATTTATCCATCTATGCAATGAAATTATCTTTTGAAATAGTTAAATTATCTTTTTCCACAGTGAACTAATCATTATCACTCGCAAATTCTTCTCTTTTAGTAGTGAATTCATCTTTTTTGATAGCAAAGTCATTATTCTTGATAGTGAAATCATTTTGTAAGCACATGTATATTTATTTTATTCTTTATATGTTTTTATTGCATTTATTTTATTACAATATTGCTTTTCTTATTTGTCTGCATAACAATTATTTTGTAAGAGATATATTTTTCACTCCATTTTTCATTTTTTTCACTTGTTCTATTACAGGTTACCTTGTTTAAAGCCTAAGAAAACATTCTAAAAACTTGATTACAGAATGCTTGTCAAAGAGAATCAATAAAAATGATTAATTAAAAATCCATTTTATTTTTACTAATGCTCTTGATTTTTATTTTCAAAGTTCTTAGTAATTACATCACTTTTCATTTCAATATTTTATTTGTGATTATGAAAATCATGTATGCTCTTTACTTAGCATCACATTGGTAATGATACTCAAAAATAAAAAATGTTTTCATAATTATTAGTGTTACCCAAGTAGTACCTATGTATGCTCTTTCCTTTGCATTACATTGATGACGATACTCAAAAATCAGAAACAAATATTTACATTTATTTTTATTTTCTTAAGGGCTCTATTGACCATAGATTTCACCACCATGTAATTGACCAAACTTCTTTTATCGGTGGGCTATATAAATTGATATCTAACTATTTAAATTACCTATGTGGTTGTGTGTTTTAAGCATGCTATGATGTGAGGGGATTTCATGCTCCAATACCTATGGTTTCAACAACTTCCTTGAAATATGATATCACCAATTGTAAACACACTAAGATCCCTACAACTATGTTGGAAACTTTGGGACAAGACCCAATAGTGTGAATATAATTTATCTATTTATTCCATGGTTTCCCCCCCTAGATAAGCTTGTTTAAACCTAAAGCCAAAGATAAAATCTTTTACCATTTAACTTTGGTGCATCAGTTAATAGTCAGCACTAAAAATCAACCTTTCATACAGCGTCAAGATGAGACTTAGTAGGTCATGGGAATGATATGATCCTTCATGGTTAGTGCTTTGAAATATTAGGCCAAAAATGAGAGCAAGGATGGGTCAGTGATAATGGAAGGCCCAATAGTTGTTCACGACCATTCATCCTAGTTTTCACCTTTTATGTGTAAAATTCTTGATTGTTTAGAATAAAAATTTTGGTTTATTGTTTTTTTTTGTGTTTGAAAATGTATCTTATTTTTAAATTTGTTTAATCAAACCTCTCAATCACTTTGTTATTTTATTCTTTTGTTAATAGCATCATCCATTATAATAATTATGGCATCTTCAAACCACAACTTGACTAATTTCATCCTGAATCATAATCCAAATAATCCATATTATAAATTGGGGTTCAATCCAACCAAATTTGATTAAAATTCACACTTGAATCAATATCAAATCATTTATTAATCCAATTAAAATTTGATATTAAATATGTATTCAAACTCAAACATCAATCAATCAAATCAAAACATGGATAGTTATTCAAGTTTCCCAACTAACCAATTCAATCCACATCATAACCAATCAATTTTCAATGTCAATGATTATTCATTTTCACCCATGTAAAAATATTAAAACTTTAATTTAGGGTCAAAATCAGATCAATTCTTAGGATATAATAATTAAAATTATTTTAATTATTCTTCCAATCCTACATAATCCACATATCAAATGCCACCAAATACAAGTTAAAATATGTACATAGATCCATATGGTTCTAATCATAACATCAATATAAGTCAAACCTTTGGTCCAACTTCACCATAATTTTTTGATATTCATATGTACCAAAACACATTCATGAATAAAACTCCAATTCAGTCACATCTAACTACATTTCATCCAAATCAATATTCTAACTTCTACACCCATCAAAATTAACCTTTATATAATAATCAAAATCAATAATTTTATTTTTCATCCAATTCATTCCTAATCTCAAATCCAAACTTCTTCACAAATCCACATACATTCAAAAATTAAACAAACCAATCCTTCCAAAATCAAACCACTTCCTTAACATAGTTCATTACTAGTGAATACCAAAACTATCTATAATAACATCATCTTATCACTAGTAACCCTATCTTCCAAAATCAATCAAATTTCCCATCTACTAGTTATAATTTTGATATCCCTCACTACACTATCCAAGATCTCTCTAACAAGAAACTGCATCTATTTATATTTTAAAAATATACTATAAGGGTATATCAAGATGTCTCTCCTGACCATACTGAAGACATCTCATTTCCAAATAAAAATCATAATATTTCATCAACTATCCACCAAATAACTATGTTTGATCAAATACCCATTTTTTATAAACACCCAATCTTGATTCAAACATCATCTAATTAACATATTGTCTAAATATCATATACCTTCATCCTAACACCTAAGACTTCACATTTCCAAAAATATCTTCACCCCAAATCTAATATTTCTAAGAGAAAAACAAAAAGTAAATTTGGTACTAAAGCACTCTAGCAGGCCTTCCTAATAGCCACATATAAACCAAGATCAAATGTATTATCAAAATTAGATATCTAATTTCTTTTAGAATTAAATGAAAGTTTAACTTCCACTTTGGTCCCAACAATAGTTTTATCATTAGACAATTTTGCAAATGATAGTGATAATATTATAAGTAAGGAAGAATCATAATCCAACATCAAAGCAATTTGTTCTATTTCCATAAACATTATTCTTCCTTTTCCTATTACCATTACACTACCTACACATGTCAACTAGAATCCATAATAATGTCCCTCATTAGACTTATCTTATGGAAATATATCAATTATAACATCTATAAACATCCATGAGAGCATCCCATTTAGATAAACACTACTACACTAACCATTGTTGTAAGCTCTAAAAAGCAATCAAAAAACACCAATAGATGAATAAATCAGTTTATTTCTTGAGGAAAATAATATCAAAAACACTAAAAACACCAATTCAACTAGGAGATAAACCACATGGAATGATATCCTACTCATACTAAAAGAAATAATCTTAACTCCCATGTTACATACATATTATGCTAAACTAATAGAATGGTATTATAATGAGTTGGATCATGATTTTGAGATTAATTTTGATGCACATCACAACAAGTTTGAATATTCTAGATTTTCCAAAGAATTAAGAAGCGTCAATATGGATTTATCCTATTTTAAATTTTGTATCATTTTTTGGTTAGTTAACAGTGGTTGGGTGAGGGATATTGGGTTTTCTACATATGGGGAGCTCATTAGTCCTTGGTGCTTGATACTTTTTAACATCATCCCATGTAGTCCTTATATAAAAAGGCATCCATATTCCATGATGGTTAGAAAACTATTAGATGGTTTCTATAGTTTAGCTTTACTATCAAACATATCAATGTGGGTCTCTTTGATAATTGTATTTTTTCAAGAAAAACCAAAGTTACCATTAAACTTTGTCAAAGAAACTTATGTCTGGACATCTTTATTCAACAAGCATTCTCCAATCAAGAGAAACATTTTGGATGGTTTACTAATAGATCTTGGTGGGCTCAATAACCTCATCTTGGCCAAGTTCTATTCAAATTCAATAATAGAAACAAAGTAAAAATTGAAGAAGAAATCATGTCAGAACAACAGAGACTATCTAGAGTTGGTATGGGTGAAAATATAGAAAAAATAGAAAATTTATGCATCTTGTGACCTTTTATTAGGTACAGATGCCAAAAATCCACAAAAAAATAAAATCACAATAAAATAAATAAATAAATAATAAGTTGTTGTTTACAAGTCCCTTGACACTTGGGGGTAGCCTGTATACACCTGCATTGTCTTCATTTCATTTTTCATCACTTATGTTTTTTGTCTTGTATATAAAACAGTATGTTTAGTGATTGTTTAGTTGTAGGTGTGCATAACACAAACATTTCAAAATTTCATCTTACTATATCATTTCAATTTTATCATATTATCTCATAAAATATATTTTCAAAATTACTGTTTCATTAGTTCTTGCCTTAATTCTTATGAGTAAAGTAAATCTTTTTCCTACATTTTTTTTGTCAAACTTACAACATACTAGACCATGAACTTATCTATAAGATTGTCCATAATAGAGTCTCCTCTTACAGTTCAATTTTTAAGGAGAAAACATTAAACATGTTTCAATAAAAAGTAGGATAATTTACTTGCCTATCTTGGTCTTTGATGATAAACCCTTGCATATTACTAGTCACATGGGGTCAAGATTAGGGGGTATAATTCTCCCATATAACATGACATACTTATTCAAAACTTATAAAAAATAAAAATATCTCTCACCCTTCATTTGTCTTTGATATTGAGTCTTCACATATTACTAGTTGCATATGATTGACATTGGGGAGATATACCCTTACTTATATATAGTCTTTGGTGATAAGCCCATATGTCTACTTGGTCACATGAGACTACATATAGGGGATCATAAATCAAATGAAATCAAAGGATTTCAAAATAAATATTTCTTCAAGAAGCTTATTCACATGCCTATGTTATAAAGGGTATACTTTATCCCATTAACTGATTCTATCAAGGCTAGTTCTCTCTAGACACGTCCAACAAAACTAGTGTTTTTGTGAGATAGACAAGATGTAAACTTTCACATTTGATTGTAAATATTATATCACCATCCTTTTTTATACATAATTTTTATTATTTGTCTTCACAATTTTATCAAATTCTTCCTTTCACTCTTTTGGTACAAGTTGAAAGATATATGTTATGAATACAAACAATTGGATCATCCCTTGTAAAATAATTGATTAGTGTATCAATAAAGTTTTGTGCATATACATCATGTTTCCTCATTTTCAAAAACAAATTGCATCATGTGTAAATCATTAACTATAATTACCCTAATTACTTGGGGGCATCATCTTTCAGTCATCCATTGTATATTTCAACTTTTCTCATTTTGTCAGTTATTAGTCATTTATCCTATAACATGCCAAAGTTCAAAGTTGTTATTACTTTATGTGAACCTGAAATCTTGATCATGATTGTGGAAAATAGTCTTATTCCATTATTTTAAACTCTAAAACAATTCATAAAAATAACCCAAAAATATTCTGAAAGCATCAATCATAAAAAATCTACCATTCTAAACTATCTTTGAAATCATTCACTATTTTTAGGTGGGTCACTCATGAAAAATTTGCATTAACACATTTTACATGATTCATAAATAATTTAATTTATCATCACTTATTATATTGTCAAAAATACATCTTACCTGATATCCCCACATAGACTTTGTCTAAGGTGGATTATGTAGGCAACACTTAGAGACATGGGTCTTGCCCACTGCCTTCCCCATCATCCATTTCAACAACATGAATTAGTTACTCCTTACACTTCTCTCTTGATTTTTTGGTTCCTATACTTGCTCTTAGATACAATGTCTAGTCCTTATTTAGATTATCTTGGTTTACAAATTTTCAACTTTTTCACTTGTTATACTCCTTGTTTGTTTTCATTGTTGTATTGTTTATTTTTTGCCCCTAACCATTCACTTAGTTGTATTTTTATCCATTTATTTATCCTTAACCATTAATTTAGTTATTTAACTTCATTTTTATCTCTAGCCATTCCAATGGTTATTTTCCTTTACATTATTAATTATGATCACTTTTTGTTGTTTAAGTCAATCTTTGTTTATCTGTGTTATTATTATTGAAATTATTATTTTGTGAATGTTAAAATAATTTAAGATTAGATTACATTTGTTTGAATTAATTTTTTTTGTGTGTTTAAATCACTTAGATTAATCATCATGAATATATCTCTGTGTGTGTGTGTGTGTGTGTGTGTGTGTGTGTGTGTGTGTGTGTGTGTGTGTGTGTGTGTGTGTGTGTGTGTGTGTGTGTGTGTGTGTGTGTGAAATGTGTTTATACAAATAGGTACATATCAAAATATGTATACATTTATGAATCCATATATCAAAATATCCCATATATCTATGTCTTGTCTTGTCCCTCAAATAGAGTATCTAGTCTTGGGAATAACTCTCCATGTTGTGGTGTGCCTCATGGAGGACCCATCACATATTGTACCTATCCCACTAACCTCTCTAACTCCATCGACTGAATAGATCTCATATATGCCAACCATCTCATAGAGTAATCTCTAAAATATGGTGCTCTTTGGTCTTATGGTACATCCCCCTCATATAAAATCCTATAGTATGTGGCCTACTCCATATCCTGCATCACCTTGTTCAAATTTGCTCTATACCTCTTCCTACTAAATCGCTCCTACCTTGAGTGAAATTTCTTATAACACTAATGATTTTACTATCATGTTTAGTGATTTAACTACTATTTAAAATAACAAATTTAACAAATTCTCATAAAACAAATTTACTACCCTATTCTAAAATTTCACTACCATGTTTATCAAAATCACTATTTACCCTACAAAATCATTGATTTCAATACTTAAATCACCATTTTGAAAATAGTGATTTCATTTTCTCTAACTTTAAGCCCTAATAAATACTAATAAATGTAAAAAATTTCAAAATTCAAATTACTTGTTGGAGGCCCACTCCTCTCAGGTCTCTAGAATCATCTCACTCGCTCCACTAAGTGCTCATGGTGTGGAATATGGTCCATGTTTCCTCACGACTCAAAGCAAATCTCTCAAATAAAAATTCTTAATTATTAAACTTGGAAATTAATTTTCACAAATGATTTTTTAATCCCCATTTATTCTACTTATATTCTTCTATACTAACAAATATTCACCCCATCCTCTCATCCAACTCATTTTTAAAAAAAATCACCCGAAACATTAAAATCAGTTTATTCTAAATTTATATTCAAAATATTTCAACAATATCTAAGCATGAAATCCATAAAATCATTTGTAAATTCAACATATTTTTTCTATTTATATATCTATATTTTATTATTGTTGGGATATATCATTCCCATACTCACTCAATTGACCCTTGTGTCATTAACAACAATAATAAGCATGCACTCTCCAAATGGTTAAACTATTGTTTTTCAACTCCATACTCTCATTTTAATTAACTAGGGGAAACTTTTTTACGTAATAAAAATAATGAAAATTTGATATCAATTTTGACATAAATTGATTTATCATTCATCCACATCATTTTGACCATTTTTTCTTTTCATCAATTTTGAGTGTTTGTCCATGTTCTCATACAAACCCTCGAAGGGGCATCACCACACTCATTTTCATTCATCTGGGGAAAATTTTTCCTTCTTAATCATCAAAACTCTATTCTTCTACTATTATTTGAAACAATATTTATTCACAATAGTATTTCAAAGAGGGGTAAATGTAGACACCTAAATTTCATTTAGTGTCGAAATGCATCTAAATCTTTTTAATAATTCTTCTTAAATTAATTCATCACATTTCTTCCAAATTTAAATAATTAAATAAAGTCAAATTATTCAATTATGCACACTTAAATCTTTATTTTTAAAATAAAAATAATGATTTTACACCTCATCCAAACATATCCCACCCTTTTCTCCCTTATCCCAATTAAAATCCACAAAATTATTAACCTCTTATGACTCATCCCTTGAGTTGTCAAAGAACTTGACTTAGTCCTACTAACTCAGCTAATTAACTCCATACTTCTCTTAACCATATTGAAATGGTCTTCATCTTCATGGGTGAGGACTCATTATCCATCATTGATCATTTGGACCATTAAAAAATTATAAATCATCCTCCACCATTGGATCCTTATCCAAACATATATAAATAAACTTACAAATCTCTATTTTCAAGAATCATATCCTATCACATCACAAAATTTAGATATCACAATCACAATCAAAAAATCAAAGCTCTATGCATAAGTAAATAAAAAAAAATCAAGGCAGATCAAAGACTTCTTTTTGCACCAAAATGTTGCCCGTTCTCCTTTGCATTAGAAGACTGAGCACCACATATTTTAAAATAGTTAATCAAATATATATCGCAATGGAGAAATATTATGAATTTAAAGTGTTAAATGTATGATTGTTGTTTTATTTATTTATTTCTCTACCATAGTTTAGATTTAGCTTAGATTAGAATTAGTTTGCTTTCTTTGCATGTCTAAATTTAGTTCATACATGATCCATTTGTTCTTGAATGTGATCCGATTGGTATAATTTATATGTCACTCTATTAAATTTGATAAATATGATAACCTGATCAATTTGATCATTTTAATATTATATATATGTTCAATCTTGTCCATGTAAATATGTCTCATTATGTCATAAATATGTGTCACTTATTCTTAATGATCTTGTAAAAATCCCCACATATGGCATGCATATGTGTGACTTTGTCAATCTATCCTAGTTTGAATCATAATCTACTTGAGTTCAATAATTTAAACCCATATGATTCACGTAACATAAAAAATATATTAATCTAACCCAATTTGATCCATGTAACCTAGTAAATCTTATAATATGTTCCAACTTGATCCATGTAACCTAATAAATCTATTAATTTGATGGTATAATTTTGTCTCATAAAGTCATAACACACCTCACATGTTTGCCATAATCTTATGAGATGCCCATAAAATGTGTGGCATATGACAATAATATGTGGAATTCAAACCATGTAATATGCCACAAAATATTAATTCTCAATCTGATATAATATGAATATGTTAGGAGAGGCCCAATGTATGAATTATTTTTTATAGTAGGGAGAAAAAAATGCATCATGTATTAATGAAAAGATGTAATCATTTGAATTACATATATTTACATGTAAATATATGTTTTCATAGAAACTTTTTTATTTGTAATCATATCTGACACTATGTAATCTGTGGTAAGTGATCGAGTCCTAGTCTTGTATTTAGTCACTGGGTCTTAGTGTAAATAAGTTTTTAAGACTTGAATGTTTACTACCAATTATTCAATTTTTTAAGATCCTTGAATTCTTTGAATTTTTACTTAGATGAATTTGTAAAAATTATGCACACAATGACAATACCTTTTAGTTGGATTATACTTTTCCCCCCAATGGGTATGAAATTGACATAGGTGATTAGGTCCCATATTTATGACTACTTTGAGTTATTACATGATTACCATAGGATTTGTTTATTAGTTCATAAGTTCATTGATTTTCCCCTTGTCATTAGGATTGAGATAAGAGTAAGTATGTTAAATATAATTTATGGAGAGGTATGTAAAATAGTCATTTTTAACATGGGCATGAATGATCATGAAAGTAGTGCCATGTGGAAGAGAATATCATGTATTTTTAGAAACAATTAAAGGGAGGTGCAATGGGCATATGATTCTTAAGATATCATGCATACCATATTATAGTAGATTAATACTAAATTTGATTTTATACCTTATAAAAAAAAACTTCATTCAGTAAAAATAGATTAAATTTATGTTTTTAAAGTCATTTAAATATCATTTATTATTAGAGTTGTTTCTAGAATCTGAATAATGTGAGTGCAATGGAGATGTGATCACACAAGTTGAAGCAAGTGCACACCACATAGATGCTAAAGCAATTTGAAAATAACACAAGAAGATAAATTGCACAAGACAAAATGGAGAAAACCAAAATCTAATTAGTATGAGATGGCCAAGGTGAGGAATACATATAGGAGAGTATGAAAGTAACTCATCCACAAAAGGTGGACAAGGCACCCCAAGAATAGACAGTAATTCCTCCATGAAAGCTGGTGACAAGGTGCTAAGAATAGAGAAGTAACTCCCATCAAGGGAGTTACCTATGACATTCTTATGACACCTATGACACATCTATGACACACACCTCCACATAAGCTAGCCTATCCCACAAATGTAGGAAAACTCCATGTATGCACAAGAAATACAATTTCCCTAATTAATAAATAGGGAAAAATAAAAACCTACACTAATATTTATATCTATACCAAGCTATAATTATGAAAATTATGTTATGATGAGAGGTGATCCTAACATGATTTGAGTGATTAGTGAGTTTATTTTAAGTGAAGGAGCCTTTAGAAATGGTATTTATTAAAAAAATCACATATATTTTTAATAATTTTAAAATTTACATTCTTATAAATTCATCAATTTTTATGTATGTTTAGAAGTTCATCGAAGGTACCCAATTTTTTTGAGATGTTTAGTGATGCAGGAGCATCATGCTAAGAAACAACAGTTTTGTGTTTTTTTCCATTGGAATTCAAATGTGGTTAAATTTGTATGTCAATGTGTGTGAAGGACCTTCTTAGGTATTTTTATGTCCTTAAAGTCCATTTAGAGTCATAGGGGTGTGTCAAATAGTTTCTAGTAGTTTACCTTATAAAATAAGGAATTTGAAAATTCAAATGTTTTAACAAGGTTAAGAGGGCCAAATACATGTGTTAGAGATTTTAAGTGAGAAAAGTGGGTTTGAGGGGGTCCAATAAGTCATTTAAGATGGGTTTAAACATATCTTATGATAAGTCATTAATAAGTTAACACTTAATTAGTCATGTAAACATACCTCAAGCATTAAGTAGGTTGATGTAAATACCTTGACACCAACATTGAAATTGGAAGGAAAAAATCATTATAGGTATGGAATGGTGTGAAGGGAGAGAGAGTTCTCCAAGGAGAGGGAGGAAAACATAAAAAGATAAAATGTTTCAAAACCCTAATAAATATGAACAAGTCCATTTGTGGACTATGATTGTAAGGAAATGTTGAATCAATGAATAAAGATAAGTTGATCATTGTGTTGTTTACTTTATAATCTTTATTGATCTCTCCTTGTATATATTCACATTTTTTTAAGTTATCCTTGAAGGCTATAGATACATAGACTCTATATGTGTGTATCTGCAGGTTTGAGAAGGCTTGTATGTGGCATTCAAGAAGGAAGGGATTACATAATTGTTTTATAGGAAGAAACATGAAGCATTCATTATGATATATTATTAGGATAATATAGGACCTTAGATAATGAAGAAAACATTGTAAAGTGAAAGAATATTTGAGAATACAATTATTTTTGCATAACCTAATCATAGCTTATGATAGTCCAAAGTATAGTCTCATGACATTGCTTGGAAGGTTGGTGTGAGAGAGAACCCCTATTTGGTGAGATAATGTTATGTGGAGGAGAGAAATTGAGATAGGAAAATATACCTATTTTTATAAGGGTGAAGTGTAGGATAAATCTATAGTCTTGAATGATCTATGCTTATATAAGTTAATAACCATGCAAATACTCTATTTTGTCTAACACAGTTAAGTGTCTCATTTGGTGATGGATTGATATATTATTGGGAGTTTTTATTCTTTTAATATGAGTAAGAACTATAATATGGTAGTGGGAAACTAAATAAAAGGGTTTTAAGCATCTTAGTAGGCTAATAGCACTTTTGACCTTGTATTCCTTACACAGGCAGACTATATCAAATATGACTATGGAACCTAGGTTTGGAAAGAGAAAAAAGGTCTTTAATAAATTATTTAGGTTTTTAAAAAGTGTAACATGCATAAGCAGATGATATTCTATCAACATAGATGTGGAACCCCTTATTTTGAAACTTGAGATAATAAATATCAACCCTTGGACTTGTATAGGCAATATTATGTTACAAACCCTATCAACTTGTGTTTGGAGAGGAATTGAGAATTGATAAAGGTGATATACATAATAGACAAACATTTTAGGATGAAAATAGACCTAAAAATTCAAATTTTATCCTTTGAAAAGTTATTAAACTTTAGAAATTGAATTAATTGCTTCTCAGGCCTATGTGTAGGCAAGGAAACCCTAATTTAGGGTTTAGGTGATAATGAGAGTTACCACAATAAAAAAAACTAAAACTTGGTAGACTGGTGTAATTCAAGGTTATATAACATATCATGGTGTTTATATAATTGTATGGACCCCTCAAGTATAGCTTTGAACAACTATGTTTAAATAGGGTTTAATTAGTCCTAAAAGAGGTTGGTTAGAGGGCAGAGGAGGCTAGTAGGTGGATGAAGTGAATTACCTAAGCCTAGAAACTTCATGAAGAGTTGAAGAGAGATATATTGTGCCTTAAAGTGTCTTTAAATATATAGGAATGGTGATAAGATGGTCAAACCAAGGAGAAATGTCCAAAAAAGGATACTAGCCTTGAGAAGTCATAGTAAGCATGTTGTGTGGAAAGGTGTATTGAAAGGTGATCCAAGAGTTGAAATGGGTTATGATAGATATTATATGACCATTTAAGTCCTTCCATGTAAGGATAGTGAGTTATATAAACTTAATTCAATAATTGTTCCTTGAGAGAATGAGAGTAAGGTTGTAAAAGAATGAATGAACTAAGGTAACGAAGTGATTTTTGAATGTCATGATAAAATTATAATTAATGTATAATAAATAGGTTCCAATCTAGGAGACTAACAATCATAGTGGTCAAAGAGTGAAAAAACTAGATCATTGAGAAGAGAATTCAAGTCAATCATGGCATGTAAAAGAGATCTTTGACTAGACTATAACTAGATAATGATGAATTTGAAGACCTATCCACTTCCCTCTACATCATTTGGTATCAGAGAGAGGTAATATCATGGTTTCATTCATTTTGAGTTATTCAAAGTTGTATATTTGATATAGGCAAGATATGCTATGAGATATGTATGAGAGATAACCTTGTAGGGTATTGAGGGAGAAGAAGGTTGTAGGTTTGATCTATTGAGGTTAGAATAGAGGAATAGAGGATTGATAAAATGGAGAGAAATAGTAGCCCCAATATCCTATGATAAATTACTATTGAAGGAGAAGTTAAAGAGAGAGCCTTGGAGCCCCAAGAGAGAGTCAAGGAGGATAATAAGAGGTCCTAGATAAATGACTCAAGGAAAAGAAAAGGCCCAATAGAGGTATAAGAGGAAAGGTTGATACAATTGATAATAAGAAGGTCTAGATAGGCCTAGAAAGAAAACAAGAAAAGAGAATATGGATATAGAAATGGATTTGGAAGACATAAGAAGAGAATTAGGGCAAGGTAAAGAGAGGATAGAGCTCATGGTGAATCTATGGAGAAGATAAGAAAGACAATGGACTAGATAGAATTTGAGAATAAGAGTGAAGTGGCCACTAGATTTACTTGTGAGACGAAGAAGGCACAAGATGAGTGTCATGAAGAGTGAGAAGAAGATAGAGAAGGCAACCCAAAGAGGCATGGGAAGAGAGATGTTTCTAAGTGAGCAACCAAACAAAGAGATAGAGAAGAGGGTTCTCATTAAAGAGAAAAAGAAGAAGATAAAAGTGCCCATAAGAGCACATGAGAGTGAAGACAAGAAAAGAAGATGGAGAGTGTATGTGCCAAATACATTCAAAGATATGATGTGGTCTCTCATTTTGTATGTTAATATTGCTTTCAAGTTTATGTATGCAAGTATGAAGATAATTTTGGTGAAGGCCAAGAATGAGGCCTCAACGTTGGTGAAGGATGGGCCAAGAACATCACCCATAAAATGGAAAGATAATGAAAAATATAAAGAACCTCCTATAGAAGACAAGATGATGAATATTAAAAACATTCCACATGATGGAATTGAAGAGAAAAATGAGTTCTATGATACATTACCAAGTTTAGCACCTGAAACAAGATAATAAGAATGCAAATAAGACATGAAGGTCACCCATGAAGACATGAATGAAGAGATGATCTTGTAGTAGTTGTATTTTGAGGTAAACAAGTGTTTGAACATTGATTTTGATTGCATCAATGAATAATAAAGGGCTAATATGCAGATTGGGAGAGATAAGGACAAATTTCAGCCCTCATGGAGAGCATAAGGGCATGGATATGTATGGACTAAGTGGATGAAAAAAATAGGTATGGATAATAAATAGATGAACCTCAAAAAAGAGGCCAAACAAATAAAAAGCATAGGTGGGAGTCAAGTAGAAGAGTGGAAGTAAAGAACAAAAGGCAAAGTACATCAAGTTGACATGGTAAGTAACTAAATAAAGAAGCATGAAGGAGTTGAAAATATAAATAAGTGGCAGCCAAAGAAGTTACAAGGAATAAAATGGGTGATAAAGAACATGAAAAGAACCAGAGAGGATCACATTATAGGTATCTCCCAAACAAGCATGAAGATTGAAGAACATAGCAAGACTATGAATCAAACAAGAGAAATAGTGCAAGCAAACCAAGAAAATGAGATGAATGTAAAACCATGTAAGAAATAAATTGAGTGCATAGAAGATGATTATTCTCAAATTTTGTTTTCAAATGTTATATATGATGATATATGTGAATTTAATTCCAATGATGAAGATCTCTTGTATATAAAAACCATTGCCTTAATGAATGCGTGTGTAGCAAGGCAAAATGAGGATGAAGCACCTCAAAGAGTGATTGATAATCATGGTATTAAGCATGAATAGGTTGATATGAATCTCAAAAATGAGGGAGTTCAAGTACAAGACAAAGAATAAGTTTCTCAAGATAATGAAGAATAATGTGGACCAATATTTGATGAGGAATATGAAGTGATTGATGCACTCAAGTTGTAATAAGAGTTGGAGATGTTAGAATACATATTGATTCCATATAATGGGATGAAATAATGTGACTTAAAGCAATAAAATATCAAGGAAAGGATATATAAGGATCAGTAAATGAAATCAAAAATATTTGTGCAAATAGAGATCCAAACAAGGCCACAAGAAAGCAAGCAAATGGAGTATGAACAAGAAAACAAAGTGAGATATTCAATGATTCAATATAAATCTAAGTTTAAATTTTCTAATCATGGATATGTACATTCAAATATTGGTCAAATCATGTGGTACTATGATGAAGATGAAAGGAACAAGAACTTGTTCTTGCATAGTGAGCAAGATGATAGGAAAAGGCATCAAAATGTGAAGAATTTTAAATAAAAGGTAACTAAAGAGAGTATAGATGAGAAAATTATATAGTTTGACATGTATTATAAGCCATTAAATCCTAAAAAATAAGGTGGTAGCATGAACAAGGAGAAAAAATCACTAAACAAGCAAGAATCAAGTGAAAACAATGAGAAAGCAAGTCATGAAACAAGCATGAGGAAAGAGAATAAGACATATATGATTTAAGATGAGTATGATGTTATTCAAAGTGACTTATAATATGTATAAAATAAGAGTCTACAGTAGTGGGAACACCTCATGGAGGTAGAAGATGCAATGCTAAGGAAGACTAAACAAAGCCACAAGGAACAACTACAAGAGTTTGAAAAACAAGGAAGAGAAAGTAATGAAAAGTAGAAATCAATTGAATGTGAAGGAACCTCAAATAAATTTTTTTAAGGAAATAAATAAAGTTGGAGGCTCAAGTTTTCTCCCTCTTGGGGAGTATGATGCAGGAGCATCAAGCTAAGAAATAACATTTTTGTGTTTTTGTCAATAGGAAGTCAAATGTGGTCAAATTTGGATGCAGATGTGTTTAAATGACCTTATTAGGTCCATTTATGTCCTTTAATTCCATTTGGAGTCATAGGAATGTGTTAAATACTTTTTAGGACTTTACCCTCTAAAATAAGGAATTTAAAAATTCAAATGTTGTAACAAGGTTAAAAGGGCCAACTACATGTGTTGGAGAGTTTAAGTGATAAAAGTGGGTTTAAGGGGGTCCAATAAGTCATTTAATATGGTTTTAAACATATCTTATGATAATTCATTAAGAATTTAACACTTAATTAGTCATGTAAATAGACCTCAAGCATTAAGTTGGTTGTAATGAGTGGTTGATGTAACTACATTAACACCAACATTGAAATTGGAAGGAAAAAAGTCATTATAGGTGTGGAATGATGTGAAGGGAGAGAGAGAGTTCTCCAAGGATATGGAGGAAAATATAAAAATATAAAATGTCTCAAAACCCTCATGAAGATGAACAAGTCCATATGTGGACTATGATTATAAAGAAATGTTGAGTCAATAAATAAAGATAAGTTGATCATTGTGTTGTTTCCTTTATAAGATTTATATATTTCTCTTTGTATGTATTCACATTGTTTTAAGTGAGACTTGAAGGCTATAGATACACAAACTCTATATGTGTGTGTCTACAAGTTTGGGAAGGCTTGTATGTGGCAAGCAAGAAGGAAGGGATTGCATAATTATTTTAGAGGACGAAACAAGAAGCATTCATTATGATATATTGTTAGGATCATATAAGACTTTAGATGACTTAGAAAACATTGTAAAGTGAAATAATATTTGATAATAAAACTCTTTTTGCATACCCTAGTCATAGCTTATGAAAGTCCAAAATATGGTCTCATGATGTTGCTTGGAAGGTTGGTGTGAGAGAGAACCCCTGTTTGGTGAGATAATGTTCTATCGAGGATAAAATTTGAGATAGTATAATATAATTATTGGTCTAAGGGTGAAGTTTAGGATAAATCTATAATCTTGAATGATAAATCTACAGTCTTGAATGCTCTATGCTTATACAAGTCAATAACCATGCAAATAACCTATTTTTTATAACATATTCAAGTGTCTCATTTGGTGATGGATTGATATATTTTTGGGATTTTTTATGTTTTTAATATGAGTAATACCTATAATATGGTATTTGGAAACTAAAGATAATGGTTTCAAGCATCTTAGTAGGCTAATAACACTTTTGACCCTATATTCCTTACACAAGTAGATTAGATCAAATATGACTATGGAACCCAGGTTTGGAAAGAGAACAAAGGTATTTCATAAAGGATTTAGGTTTGTAAAATGTGTAACATGCATAGGAAGATGATATTGTATCAACACATATGTAGAACCCCTTGTTTTGAAACCTGAGACAACAAACGTCAACCCTTGGAATTATATAGGTAGGTTTATGTTAAAAACCCTATCAACTTGTGTTTGGAGAGTAATTGAGCATTGATCAAGGTGATATACATATTGGAGAAGGATTTTAGGATGAATATAGATCTAAAAATGCAAATTTTATCCTTTTAAACATTATTAAACTTTAGAAATTGAATTAATTGCTTCTCGAGTATATGTGCAAGCAAGGAAACCCTAGCTTAGGGTTTAGGTGATAATGAGAGTTACCACCATAAAAAAAACTAAAACTTGGTAGATTGGTATAATTCAAGGTTATCTAATATATTATGGTGTTTATGTAGCTATACAGACCCCTCAGGTATGGATTTGAATAACTATGTTGAAATAGGGTTTAATTAGGCCTAAAAGAGGCTAGTTAGAGGGTAGAGGGGGCTAGTTGGTGGAGGAAGTGAATGACCCATGTCTAGAAACTTCATGAAGAGTTAAAGGGAGATATAGTGTGCCTTAAAGTGTATTTAAATCTATAAGAAAGGTGATAGGTTGGTCAAACCAAGGAGAAATGTCCAAAAAAATGTTACTAGCCTTGAGAAGTCCTAGTAAGCATGTTGTGTGGAAAGGTGTGTTGAAGGGTGATCCAAGAGTTTAAATGGGTTATGACAGGTATGAGATGACCATTTAATTCCTTCTATGTAAGGAAAGTGAATTCTAGAAACTTAGATCAAGAATTGCTCCTTGAGACCCAAGGAGGATACTATAGTTGAGAGTTAGTGGGAGAATGAGAGTAAGGTTGTAAATATAGAGAAGATTAAAAATCAAGTTAGTCAAGAATTAGTCCTTAAATAATGAAACATGCATAAATAACTAACCAAGCCAATATATTCCTATGGGAATTACAAAGGATAGCAAGAAATAAATGAAAGAAAGCAACACCATATTACCTTCCCACATAGATTCACCATGCCCATGTGGCTCAAAAACATGTTCTCCCTTGAAAAAACATCCTTGTATTTGTCAATAATGGTGGTAATCTCCTCCAATGCCTCAAGAACACTCCATAAAACCTAGGCTCTTGATGTGGAATCACTAAACTAGCCTATCAATGAAGCTTTGTAGAAAACTTTAGCATTATAACTTTACAATGTTCAAGCTTTGAAGATATTTGAGCATAATAACCTTACACCAAAATAGCTTAGAAATGATGTCCATGGCCTCTTTATTTATAGATTTTTGAGATTGGTCAGGATCAACCTAAACCATCCATCTCAATATTGAGATGTGTGGTTGAGGATAATCCTAATATTTGGAATTAAATCCATAATTATCCTCAAGATGACCTAAGAAGACCTAGGAAGAAGGGGCTTTGAAGAGGCATGGGAGGCATTAACTAGGCATGGGTGACCCATAATCCTGATATTTTATGCACTTTTGGCTTAATGGATGCCACCCTGTAGATGATGTCACTAGGTGATGTAGATAATAAGAATCAATTTTCAAAAAGAAATATTCAACAACTCTCATGGAAAATCCACTTAAGCTCTTGATTTGGATTAATTAGCCTTAAGCAAGGTTAATCAACATTTGTGCAATTATTTTTAAATTGGTCCTTAATTAATAAAAATGGTCAGAAAGTCATATTATTGGGTCATAATTTGACTCAAGAAGAATTAGAAGGGGTGACGTTAGATGCATTGGAAATGTATTCCTATTTAGAATGTTATAAATAATAAATAACAAAGTTACGTGAGGTGTACCAATGAATTAGAAGAAAAGAGTGATCCAGAGCACTAAATAGCAAAATGGTCATTTTGACTTGAAATTATCTGATCAAAGTTAACTGGCCCATAAAATGTATTGCCCTATTTATGGATACTTTGACCTAAATTGGCACTTGTAAATGACAAGTTTGAACCATTTATGATGTTTTATGGATTTTGACCTAAAATGTGCATTTGAGTGCAATTCGAGTAAGATTGATAATTTCAACATAAATGGTGTTGGGAATTGGATGTCTACATTTTCCCCCTATTTAAGGTGTAGCAAGATATTCAGGTGAAGTAATGTATTTTCAAAGAAAAGTGTTGTCAATAAAAAATTAGAATATACCCATGATGCCCCCTTGAAAGGACATACTAGGATGAAAGAGAAGGATGGACTCTCAAAAAGAGAGAGAAAGTGAGAGATTAACCTAGGGAATAAATCATATCCAGATGAGTTAATGCTTGCACATGTGATTACCATCAATGATCAACATATAATGAGAGGCATAATAGGCCCTAGAGATAGGGGGAATGGGAAAGATATAATACATAAATGTAAAAGACATACTTTAAATGTACCCAATTTGAGAGTACAAGCTGCACGCTTACTGCATTGATCAATCCTAAGACTAGTTGCACATTAAAAATAATTGTTATCATGGGATTTAATGTGGAGATCTTTGCATTAGATGAAAAGGGATAAATTTCTACTTCAAGAAGGGAAACACCAATAGAATGGGTTCTCTAAAGAGAAGATAATAAGTACTCCAGTAGAATAGATGTGATCATGATAAAATAGTTGTGCCCCAGTATGGAAAATTTTGATCATTGATAAAGAATAAAGTGATTTTTCCCTTGTAGAGCTGATTTGATTTAGACATTGTTTAGATGGTGGGCCCTAGCATGGTCAATTGGCAAGCAAGAATAACTCAAAGATATAACCCAAAAGATAGGTTAAAGTGAGTAGGCATAAACATATATGTAATGGGGTAATGACCTAGAAATCCATATAAAGCCAAGCATATGAGAATGCACAAAATGATGAGAGAGGTGAAAATAAGAATGAAGATAGCAGACCTAAGCTCAATAGAAATTGAGCACTACCTACATAGTTCCATGGACTCATGTTCCAACATGAACTTTAGGCCAATGTAGTTCACCCAATTTTGGGAGAGAATGGAATGAGGAATGATGAAAAATGACCAAGAATTGATTAAACTCACAATGTATGAAAAGATATGCACATATAATCATAGACAAAGAAGCCTAAAATGCATGCTACTTAGAAGCCTAATTCCCTATCATGAGCCTCAATTTTATAGAGTGTTCTTGAGAATCATTCATAGGAGCTGATGTTGATGTTAAGACTTTGAGACTTGAGCACAAAGTGCTTGATATATCAAATAAAATTAGGCATCATAAGTATGAATAACTTAGAATGACATAAGATTCTAATTACACTAAGCTAGTTCAAATGTGAATATCTATAACTAAGGACAATGGTCAAATAATGACCAAAACTAGAGATATAGTGATTTACATTTAAACAAAAAAGCAAAAACAAAGAAAAAGATAAACATAAATTAACCTAACTTGAAATCGAGATACGATCTTAAGTAGGAAAAAATGTTTAAAAACAAAAGTCAAGATCGCCTAAATGACATGAGACTAAGATATAAATAATCAAGATCCATGTAGACCATCAAGGAATTCTTAAACACAAAAGAGAAAAGCAAAATTAAACAAAAAAATAAGACACCAACAACAATCAAATAAATAAAAAAATCTCAAGAACAACATAATAACATAGGATCAAGATATAAACAATTGAGATCCATGTGAATCATGAAAATGTTATGAAACACAAAGAAACATAAGACCAAGATGAGACAAGAAGTAATAAAAAGAGAAAAGGAGAAGAAATAAAAAGAGAGGTGTGAAAGCACAAAAAACACCAAGAAAACATAAAAAAACACAAATAAACTCAAATAAACACACACAAACAAAAACCAAGTTAGTGCAGTTTAAAGATAAATATTCATGCATGTGTGGTAGAGGCGCTACTTTCTACCACATCATAAAAAAGGACAATCAAATGACAATTATTCCCTAATTAAAGAGGAATAATGATATAAGAAATGGGGGAAGAGAGGAAAAAGAAGGGGTTGGCCAAGCTGACTCTAGATGTATAAGACAAGTGGATGCTGCCTACATACTTCCATGGATGTGTGTTCCAATGTGAACTTCAAGCCAAATTTAGTTCTCCCAAGAAATGGGATAGAAGGAAAATGTTGATCAGATTAGTGTGATTAATTTTATAGAATAATATGGTAGATACAAAAAAAAATGAGAATGGTCTAGCAAATAAGAAGCTGATGAGATGAGAAAGGATGATCTTTCAAAATGACAAGTGCATGGGACAAGATAAGATGAACTAGTGTTCCTATGCTTGCAAAATGGCAAGAGCATTCTTTCTTAATAGTTATTTGAAAAACGGTGAGATCATTAAAACTTAATAGTTCCTCATAAAATGTTGAGAGCATTCAAACTTAACAGTTGCTCACAAAATGGTGAGAGCATGGGAGGGTGGAATAGGAATTTACAAACGTACAAAAGCATGAGACAATGTTTTTGTTCTTTTATGGATCATGTTCTAATGTTTTTGGTATTTTCAAAGTATTTTTGATGTTTTTGGTGTTTTTGGGATAAAATATGTACAAGGTGGGACCATCTAGTTGAGGAGATGCACATCCTAAGAGTAGAGGTTATAATAAGATAGCTAAGCTAGCTATAATGGCCCATGCTCGCAAATCAGTAAGAGCGAGGGTCTTGAGTTTCTCAAAAAATGGTGAGAGCATATGGAAAAGAGGTATTGAGGTGACCTCAACATAAATTTATCATGACCTACATAGTCCTAAAATGACCTCAAGTTATAATAATTCTATCCACACAAAATGTGGAGAAAAAACCAACTAGGTCTCAACAAGTTCTCAAATCTAGCAAATGGCTAGTCAAATGAAAATAGAGAAGGCAATGTGATGTGACAATACATGGTAAACAAGTGTTTCCCCTAGTTTTCCCATAGGAATTTATAACTAAGATACAATGACACAGGTCAATGTTACTAATTTGCCCATAGACAATTATAATTAGTAGCAAGACTAGTGAGACATTAATTTGCCCATAGGCGGTTATAATCAAGCTCACATAAACAAACATGGATATAGGATGAAATATATCTTTCCAAATCAACTGTCACACTACTTTCATATACTATCATTATAAACATGGATTGGATTGATTGTTAAAACTTGATTAGAATCCTCTCACAAAAAGTGTAGGAAGAACCAAAGTAACCAAGATCAAAATAGGATTGGGTAGGATGACTAAAAATAGGATTTGGTATAAATATGAATGGAATAATAGGATGGTATGATCTTGATCAGGATAATTATGGTCTAGATAGATTAGATAAAATGGTATTAGGGTTTCCCCTAAGTGGTAGGGGTAGATAGCTAGGATACTTTGACAATGGCAAATGGATATGTAACAATGGCAATGAAATGGTGTGGTACATGTTTTTGGCCTGGGTGTGGTTTTTGATTCTATTTTTCCTATTGAGATGGAGATTCATGTCCTACTCAACAAATGATACAAACAAAATACTTGATCATGTTAATTTCTAACCCACCCTTCGTCAGAATAACTGATCTATTAAGAATGGCCTGCAGATTTGGTTGTTGAGAATGCTTTTGTGATCTTGATTGGTCATTGATTTTGATTCCTTCAAATGTTGAGACAAGGTATCTTTATAGCCTCTATAAACGAAAGTGCCATGGATGGTAAACAAGGACAAATAATGGATGGTAGGTTTGATTGTGAAATAGAATGGAAAATGATAATGGAATGTGGAATGGTAGGGAAACAAATAAAGATAAGGATTTTAAGTCACACATAATGTTGCTAATGCCAAATTCAACATAATTTTGGTTGTGGTGGGGTTAAAGAACTTTGAAGATGCTCTTGATAGGACCATCAGATTATTTTATTGCTTGATCTTAACAATAACCACCATTTGATTATGTTATAGACTAGAAGATATTTTTATTTGATCTTTGATATTATCTTCAATAAATAATGAAGAACTTGTGTGCTAATATATTGGTACCTCAAAGAGGTTTTCACCAATGAAGTTGATTTGATTGTCTTGTAGTGCATTTGAGAAGGTTTCACAAAGAGATGTTAACATTTAACTTTGATTGTCTTCTACTGCCTTCAAAAATGTGTCCCTACAAGATGTTGAGTTTGATCTTTGCTTATCCATTAGTGCCTTTGAAAATGTGTCACTAGGAGATTGTTCTTCTTCTAAATGAATGTGGTCTTGGCCTCCTTGCTCTTCTTCAACTTCTATGTTTCCATGGATTTAGTTTAACAAAGTGTGATTCTATCATTCCTGATCGACACTTATGGGAGCTGAATTGTCAATTTAATGGCTATATTAGGTGGTAATAATGGGATGGTGAAAGGTAGCACAGTCCTCATATAAGATACTAGGGGAGATTTTTTCAATTCTAAAATAATCATCCTCAAAAACTATAGATGGATCACAAATATATTCAAATTGATCTACAAGGCAATTGTAACCAATGTTGTAATAACTAATACTATAATTTGTTTTTGACTCTGATTCTAAAGCAAGGGACTCTGAATCTAATGTCACAACTGATGTTGAGTCTATTTTTGATGCTAAATCCAATCTTGGTTCAAAAATAAAACCCAACTCTAATATTGATTCTTCATCTGATATGGTTATTTTGATAATGTTCTATTGAACACTAAATTTTTGACAAGTAATGGCCTATGATGGTACGATGGGCTTAATAAAAATTGATTTATCTTGGAAGGGTTCAACATATATTGCCTCATCTAAGTGAAGCCCCTTAAAAAGAGGTAACCACTCAAGGGATGTCTCGACAAAATCATGTCTATCAAAGTGAGACTCCTTAATGAGTGGTAAAAGGTCAAGAGACAACTCTATTGAGACTAGCTTGTCAAGGAGATGAGACTCTTTAAAAAAAAGTAACATATGAATAGGTAACTTATCATAGTTTATCTTGTCACAAATGGGTGTTTCAATAATGACATGTTGGTTTTGGTTCATAATTGGCTACACAAGATCAATTTTGAACACATTTTGATCCTCATAAGATGGCTTTTGAAAAAGTGATGGTTCTTGTTGAGGCTCAAGCATCAACACATAATTTCTAAAGTGGGGAACATTTGGTTTAGCAGGAATGATGGTTTATGGTTTAATAATGGACTCTCTAAATATTATACTATTGACGAAGGGATAAAAAACAATTGGTTCATCAAATAGAGGTTCTTCAACAATAGGTTTATAAAAAACTGGTGATGGGCTAAGAATGGTAACAACTGGATGCTTCTTAGTTTGGTTGCTTGTGTAAACCAAAGGAGGAGGTCCTAAAATGATAACCTTGGTATGTTGTGGAGTTTGATTATTTACACAAGCTAAAGCATCCAAGTCTTCTTGATAAACCCAATCATTTTGATCATGAGTTGGATCTTGACTATGTTCCCATGATTGATTTTTGTGAGGTGGATATAAATCCATTTCATAAACCATATTATCATCGTAGGGGTCTTGACTAAAGTCATAAAATTGATTTTTTCTACTATTATATCATAAATTAGTTTAGCCATGACTGCACCATAAGTGTAGCTGGACATATCTACATTTAATGAAGAAAGCTATGAAAATAAAAAGACTTAAAGTTCTGTAAACCCTGAAAAATGATCTAAAATATAAATGGTTCAAACTTGGTTCAACTTGGTCAAAGGGGTGGAACTGCATCTCAAAATTATTTTGTGCCAAGATCTATCATAAAACAACTTAATGCCAAATGTCTAACATCAAAGGTTTTTCAAAGAAAGGTTGTATTTTCCTAAACAAAGTCACAAAAAATGATGAGGATAGGCACTCAAAAAAACAAAGAAACAATCAATAGTGTTCAAAATTGGGTAATCATTTAACTGAATCCATGCAACCCAAAAGAAAAATATCTATGTACCAACCCCATGAATTGAGGCCTAAATAGAAATAAATCATTGTTTAGATCCAAACTTGACAAGGCTAATTGAAAATGCAATGTTGAAGACTAGGATTGGACCAAACAAGCTAGACAAGATCAGATAGCATGACAACACAAGACAAAGGTCCAAATGGTATATACAAAATGGTTTGAAACAAATGGTTTTGATAAAATGGTAAACAAGTCTTGAAACAAATTGAGCAGCCTAATGACATAAGCATAATCGAATAATGTGGTCAATGGTTATGTTTCAAAAGATTCAAAGGCAAAAAAAATGACATGATTTGGGTAGCATAATGCTACAGTTTTTAACTCAAATACATGATTTTGACATGACTTATGAACAAAAAAACAAGTTTTAGTCTCAAAACATACCAAATGAGAAAATGACCCAAAAAATATACTAAGTATAATTATTCAAATCCTAGCAAGGGTATGGCATGTGGGTTTGACTAAACTATCATGTTTCAAATGTCACTAGGGGAATCAATTGCAAAATGACTTTCATTCCAAACAATGCAAAAGAAAAGCATGGATTTTGGGTTTGTATCACTCGGCTTATTGCTAAAAGGTCTAGTCCTTTTTTCAACCACGATATCCTATTGTTTGCTTAGTGCAGTGCAATATCCAAATGCCACTATGTCCCATGTGTAACTCTAAAAAGAGTCAAATAAAGTCAATATTGGGAGATGAAACCTTGGGTCAAAGCTTCCCTAAATAACTTACAGGAGGTGATGTTGTCCCCCTCACAAGCCAAGTTGCATAAAAATAAAGAAAGCATGAAAAGAGAAAGACTTTATGATCATTTTCAAGATCATCCAAACTTTAGCAAGTTTTTAGGGAGTGCTTTAGGCAACATTCTTTCTAAGCTTTGGACTAGGCTACTTGTAATAGGAATGGCACTTTTGATTCTAAGGGTTCCTTATAGGGGACAAATGGAAGAGCATACACACAACATTCATCTTTTTTCCAAACAAGATTAATCTAATCAACTATTGCAAATAAGAATTAGCAATTGTGTTCAATTTTAAACCCAAATGAAATGTTTGGTGGTTTTCATTTGACCACTTGGTCTTAGTTTTAAACTTTGAAAACATTCACCAAAAACACTTAAATTCTTTGTTAATCACCAAAAAAAAGTTCCTAATCCATTTTTAATCATGCAAAGGTGATTTAAACATGTATTAAGCAAATTTTAAACTTGATCATGCAATAAAATTGTTAGCATATCCTTTAGCTTTGAAGCCCTTTTGAATTTGAAATAAGCAACTTTGGAAAAGTAGGTCTTAGTTATATGTTTTTTGAAAAGCATAATGACTGACATCAGTCAATTCCACTGACATTAGTTATGGCCAATCAAGATATGACCGATGTTGGTTCTACTGATCAACGTTGATTAAGCCAAGTAACTGATGTCAGTATTTTTGTAGACGTTGATTATTGTGTAAAATTGTGGTAACGAAAAATGGAAAAATAAAGTTAGAAAACCAATTTACAAGAGTTTTACAAGCTTAAATAAGTTTCTTAAGGTTGCAAAAGGATCTCCTTTAGGTGTAAGATGCATCTTGTCCCACTGGGTGTGCCAAGATGTAGAGAGGATTACAAAGCAAGTTAGCCAAGCATTAGTCCATAAATAATGAAACATGCATGAAAAACTAACTAACCAAGCCCATCTATTCCTATGGGAATTACAAAGGATAATAAGAAACAAATGAAAGAAAATAACACCATATTACCTTCCCAAATGGATTCACCATGCCCATGTGACTCAAAAACATGTTCTCCCTTGAACAAACATCCTTGTCTTTGTCAATGATGGTGGTAAGCCCCTCCAATGCCTCAAGAACACTCCATAAAACCTAGGCTCTTGACGTGGAATCACTAAACTAGCCTATCAATGAAGCTTTGTAAAAAACATTTAGCATTATAACTTATCAATGTTCAAGATTTGAAGATATTTGAGCATAATAACCTTGCACCAAAATAGCATAGAAATTATGTCCATGGCCTCTCTATTTATAGGTTTTTGAGATTGGTTAGGATCAACTTAAATCATCCATCTCAATATTGAGATGTGTGTTTGAGGATAATCCTAATATTTGGAATTAAATCCATAATTATCCTCAAGATGACTTAGGAAGAAGGGGCATTGAAGATGCATGAGAGGCATTAACTAGGCATGGGCGACCCATAATCTTGATATTTTATGCACTTATGGCTTGATGGATGCCACCTAGATGATGTCACTAGGTGATGCAGATAATAAGAATAAATTTTCAAAAATAAATATTCAATAACTCTCATGGAAAATCCACTTAAGCTCTTGATTTGGATTAATTAGCCTTAAGCAAGGTTAATCAACATTTGTGCAATTATTTGAAAATTGGTCCTTAATTAATCAAAATGGTCAAAAAGTCATATTACTAGGTCATAATTTGACTTGAGAAGAACTAGAAGGTGACGCTAGATGCATTGGAACCGTATATCCTTTTAGGATGTTTCCATCAACAAATAACAAAGGTACATGAGGTGTACCAATGAATTAGAAGAAAAGAGTGATCTAAAGCACTAAATGGTGAAATGGTCATTTTGACTCAAAATGATCTGATAAAAGTTAGGCCCATAAAATGTATTTCCCTATTTAGGAACACTTTGACCTAAAATGGCACTTGAAAATGACAAGTTTGAACCATTTAAAATGTTTTATGGATTTGGACCTAAAATGTGAATTTGAGTACAATTTGAGTAAGATTGACAATTTCAACATAAATGGTATTAGGAAGTGGATGTCTACAATAAAAAAATGAATGCCTTGAGGTAACAAAGTGAGTTATGAATGTCATGAGAAAGGTATAATTCATGTACAAGAAACAAGTTCCAAGCTAGGATACCAAAAAGCATAGTGGTCCAAGAACAAGAAACTAAATCATTGAGAAGAGAATTCAAGTCAAACATGACATGTAAAAGAGATCTTTGACTAGACCAAAACTAGATAATGATGAATTTTAAGACTTCTCACCTTACCTCTATATCATTTAGGGTTTTCCAACATTATCTATGTTTTTTAGTCATGGCTTATATAAGTGTCTAATTTTAATTATAGGTGTCTATGGAGACTGATAATTTTATGTAATGTTATTTTGAATATTACATTGCTTTTTTCACTATTGTACAATACATTTAATCATGTATTTTATGTTATTTGAGGATAACACACATGTTACAGAGTTATGACCTAATTGATGCATGGAGACTAATTTGGGTTTGTATTTGAGTGATGTTGAGTATTAGGGTGTGGATTAGGCCATGATGCCTAATTAGAAACTATGTTATATGATATGTAATTGATTATCACACTCTCTAAGAGGTTGAATGTGAATAATTTCAATTTGTAGCTCTTGACAATTGAGATGAATATTACCTTTAAGAAAAATAGAGGATATTTCAATTAATAGTGTAAGAAAGTGTGGCATGTTTAAGGTGTAGATGGATAGGACCTAAAAGGGTATGCACAGAGAGATGTGACAAGATAGGCTTAGAGGGATCATTATACTCTAAATGATTATACTATTCTATAGTTAGATATTATGTTGGTATATTCTCCATGTTTGTATAAATATTCACACATTTATTTATTATTTTGTTATAGTGGATACAGGAGGAGTTATTATCTCCTATTAGATGCATAATATTATGGAGGATGTAGAGAGATATGGGATAATTTATTTTTTTGGGCATGTCATGTGTCACATTAGAATATATATATTTATCATTTCACATGAGAAGATTAGACTAGAGGTTTAGGGTATACTAAATTACTACATGTATGGGTATATGAGAACATATTAATGGCTTACTCCATGAGTATGCCATATTTAGAGTGGATTCACCCATAAATTTATGCACTAAAATGGGTTGGTATCCCACACATATTACTAGATGGAGTATGATATACTTATAGATATTAATTGATTATTTGATCCCTAATTTAGTTATTTGGAGACCTTATAAAGGATTTCTAAGGTGGTCATAGGATATCCTACAATTATAGAGGATTAGATTCAGTTATTGGTTCCAAGATAGATTCCTTAAGGTGTATGATCACTTTCAATATGAATGCATTATAAGGTAGTTTTGTGTGATGTAGAGTGTGCCCTCAACACCATGATCTTGGTCATATACTCATAGAGTTAGTCTATGACATGTAGATGGATAATGATTGAGTACTATATATTTGGTACCAATTCCTAAAATAGAGGTGGATCTTCTAATTTTTAGTGTAGATGTAGATGATGTAAGGTGCATCACTAAGTATACATAGTGATGGGTAAAATATTTATGGGCCATACTATTTTCCTATTTAGTCTAATGAAAGATATGAAAATGACTTTTAAATAATCATTTATGTTTTAAACTCATATTTTCTTTTGGGTCATTTATTATACCTTATCAAACATTTATTACCCATTTTTCACATTGGAAACCTTATACAATACTTGTCTACAATTATGATTTACATAATTTCACTCACTTATGACACATCATGATTGAATTTTCACATATGATATTACCAAATTTACGCTTATATTAGGGAACATGTATTATATTGTGATTTTAAGAGGTCACATATCATATCGATTGCATCTTACACATTTATGTTATCCCAAGGGGCACAATAATGGTATCTTTCTCATATGATTTTTAATAAAGTATTCATCACATAATATACATTTATCATCACTCATATAGGGAATTATAAATGTTAGAGAAAATACATTTATCATCGTTGCATCATGGTTGAGGGAATGGTACCCACATATACATATCTCTAATCTTTAACTTTTATTGGTATATACTTCCTATAGAGAATCTCATACCCTTTAGGTCATGCAATTTTACTCCAATGACATATCTAGATATACCATTATATTTATATACATGTGGATACATACTTGGTTTTTTTATAAGATACATATATCATTATATTTTACTATATCAACACACTTTTCCACACCAGGGAAGGGTGTTTCCTCACACTCTATCATCCTCACTATGTGGATACCTTTACAATTTTTGAGCTATTATGATGCTAAGTAAATTACATGATTTTGTATGGACACATACTTGGTCCATATCTTCTACACTAGGGCATGCATTATTCCCCCCTCTAAAATATCATCATATGGATAGGATTCACACACCTATTGAGGTTGACACAAAGTTATCTAATTATATGGTTACATTTGAACATATTTCTTATTTATTTTACCAAAACACTTTATATGTTGATATCTTGTGATGATTACATGGTTCCTTCAGGTATTAGTAAGGTGACATGGACTTACTCAATGATGTCACACCTATCATTCAATATGATAAATCCCATTCTAATGTGTGATTTAATGATTATCATATTGATAAATCTAAGTTGTGTGGGAATAGTAGCATCACATTTTTCAAAATCATGATCCTTTCACATCTCAAGGCTATACACAAGCAAAAAGACTTATTTTTAATAGTTATTATTATAAGTAAAAGGACAATTAAGGGGTTTTTAGACTTGATAGTTACTTGTTCTATTTACAGAATTTACAGTGAAGATAAAAATATTAACATGGGTGGCGATCTTGATAGGGTCAAACCAATTTCTTATCTATAAGTCAAAGATGACCCCTATTTGTGGAAAAAAATGGTGAAGGGAGGCATTTTGAAATTTATGGAAATGATAGTTGGTCATTGTTGTTTCCAAAATCAGCTTAGCCCATTTTTGGGAACAACCCCCTATGAAACTTGTCTGGTTCATCTTTTGTCTAAGTTTATTTTTGAGACGGGTTTTGAATTCATTCTCATCTTGGCCTAGGAATGTGAGAGTAGTTATGATCTCGTTGTGACCAAGAAAACCCCTCCCCCAAACTGCCTCTCCCAGAGTTGGTTTTTTCTTTCGTTTTCGTACACGGGTGACAAATTTTGCCATGAGTGCATTTTAACCCTTGCAATGTAAGGGCGGAAAATTTTGCCACCCCTGCATCTTGACCTGCAAGGGTGGCAAATTTTTCCACCCCTGCATTTAAACTAAACTAAACATGCAAGGGCGGTGAAATTTGTCACCCATGCATGCCTCGATTTCCATGCATGGCATTTATTACCACACGCAGTGGGTTGTTGGGGTTGTTTTTCACCCCATATAATCTGATTTGGGCCTCATTTCTTCTCATTCTTCCTCCTCTCCTCTTGATTTCTATGTTTGGATGATCTGATGAGTGATTTAAGGTGCATTTTAGTAGATTTGAGCCTGTGGCACGCGTGGCTTTCCAGGTTGGTCTTGTCTTTATCATTTATTTTCTTTTGTTTCTTCTTTATTTCCTTCATTTTTAGTTTTTAGAGGTTGTTTAGTGTTTTGTTCTTCATTTTCTTCCTTCCCTCCCCCTCCACATTGGCATTCCCATCCTTCTTCCCATTTTGGGGTAGCGATTTTTGCCACCCTTCACCTCTGCCCACAGTTTCCTCTCAAAGCCCGTAAGGGCAGAAAAATTCGCTACCCATATGTCTCGGCCCCTCCCATGTTCTTCACCTTTGTGGGTGACGAATCTCACTACCCACGCTAACTCATTCGTGCATGGGCAACAAATTTCACCGCCCGTGCACCCTCCTTGTGGAATATGTATTGGCAGTGAATTTCGCTGTCGAAGCATGCCCAATGTGCAGGGGTGGTGAAATTCACCGCCCCTACCCATGCATCCCCTACCTGCAAGGGCATTAAAATTCACTACATATGTAGGTTAATTTTGCATGGGTGGCAAATTTCACTGCCCTTGCACTCTATCTTTTCAACCTGCAGGGGCGGTGGTTTTTGCCACCCATGCATTCCTCTAGATTTTTCTAACTCCGAAGGACTTTTTGTCTTTTCTCTTTCTTTCCATTTTTGCCTCTTTTTTTGCACCTTTTCCCAACCCAACCTTTTAAAATCATCCTACTGTGATCATAATCACTTGATATGCAAATTCCACAACTCGCTCCCATTTCCCTAATTGTGTGATCATGGCTACAGTTCTTTTCGAAGGCTCTTGCTCATCAACACCCGTATAATCAAGGCCAGTCCCAATGTCAGAAGCATCTCCTAAGAAGGCAAAGACAATGAAGTACAAGTACCAGGGTGTCTTCTCAATCACTTCAGTCACCTCTAATGTCGACGACATCTATGACACCAAAATCGGCCACGTAGATATGGCCGAGTTTGTGGCACGAATAAAGGCAACCAACCCAAGTTCTAAAATAAAAAGGATTGTTGAAAGCAACATCCACTTGGTTTCCGCTTTTCCATTGGTGGGACATCATACAGAATTCATCCTCCAATGTGCCCATTTCTACAACAAGGAGACAAGGTCAGTCTCAGATGCCAGCGGTAATATGATAATTTGGCTGGATCTTGAATTCATTGACAAGGTCTTCATGTGCCCTCCAGCTACTGAAGTAACCAAGATCAACTTCGTAGAAGCCCAGAAGGAGTATGATAAAGACCTTGAGAGGGCTAAGAAGGTCATGAACAATAGGTGGTTGAAGACACTCAGGTCCAATCTATCCAGATGGTCGTGAAACTTCCCAAGGAGTGACTTCATTGAAGAAGTTGGTGACTTAATCACCCTTCTCAGCAGAGTGTGAGGCCTCCTGTTTTCCTCACAGTTCCATGAATGGATGTACCCATTCATCAAGATCATCCTCCAGGGTAAGCAAGTCATCTTCTAGGGTGAACAAATTAGCAACACCCTTCATGAACAGCTAACCAAGGTGTAGACTTCTTCTAAGTTTTATATGACCTCGTACTTTGTGTACATAGCTTCTTCGATGTGAACCTTCCCAGGTTTGATGACTAAAGGAGATAGAAAGACCACCCCTATTTACTCCTATTACCCCTAGTTCAAGGGTCAACCCACCATTTTAAAAGGGTAAATGATGCTTTCTTTGCCATATTTTTATGCCTCTTCGACCCTCAGCTTGAGCAGAAGAGAGTATCAGATGAGGCTTGGACAGTCATCAATGACTATGGGTGTATGTTCCTCCAATTTTCCACCTTTTGCTATCTTCAAGTTGGCTTTTTCCAAGGCTACCCCTATATGCTCCCCAAGTTCCCTTTTGACAAGTTGGTTCTAATGGAACTTTGCTGACAACTGGTTATCGTGCATACTAGACAAATGGAGCTGAAAAAGCCAACTTTCAAGTTTCCAATCGAAATTGGAAGGTATTCTATTGTAATAGCAGCCAAAGCCAAAGTCATGGAAATAGAGATGCAGATGGTCACCCTGAAGCAATTTAAGAGAAGAGACAAATTGTACTATAGAGGAGTCAAGGATAAGATCAAGTGGAAAACTCAATTCTATGAGCCTATGATTGAGGACATCTGGATAGACCTGAGGATGGCTGAAGAAATCAGAAAGATAGACTATTACAGGCTGACCCTAGAGCAAATTGAATATTTGGGGCTTGCAGAGGTCCCTTCTAATCTGGTCGATGATGGGAACATTATCAATAGCAGATACCTGGCTGAAAAGGTTGCTGGCTCCCCTCTTCCTCCAACTCAGTGGTCTCAAAAGGAACTAACTTCTCTGAGAAAAAGATTTGAACTAATATTGGCTAACACCAATGATTGGTTAGCAGCCAAAGGGATCATCTTAAAATAATTTATCACATAATCTGAGGCTGAGTACCAAGCAGAGTTGAAGAGGAAAGTAGAGAACAGGACCAAGAACAAAGGTGATGTTCCTTCCCCTTCTAGGCTTCACAAGCCCAGAATTATCTTTGTTTCCAAAAATCCAAAGATTACTAAAGAGCCAGAAGTAGCAACTAAAGGAGTTGTAGAATAGATTTCTCAAGAATAGATATCCCAACCAATGGAGATAGATGACCGACCATCAGGACAGATAAGCATTGAACCTCTACCTTCACAAGAAGAAGTGCAACTACTTAAGAGCGTTTCTCTTTCTCTGCCTCAATCTCCTATGGCTTCTCCTTCTCCTCTCTCTCCTATCAGTGCTCCCTCTTTTGGAGCTACTTCCCCTTCCAGAGTTATATTTAGTGATCCTCAAGGTGCTTCTGCAGGTACTCCTCACTCCTCTGGGTCCATTCTAATTTTATCATCTCCCTCTTTCAATTTGGGGGAAAGTTTTGCACAAGAGCCAGAATCAGTAGTTGGTATAGTTTCACCTGTTACTCCAACTACGACCACTATCACCACTAGCAGTGTAAAAGCTACCACAGTAACACCAGCTGAGGGAACCATTACCGCGACAGGTACTTCTTCTCTCCCACCTTGGATGTCAGTATTCACACCCAAAAGAAAGAAGTTAGCCATCTCTCCAAATGACTTTGACTTTGGTAGAATAGTGCCGGTGAAAGCTAAGGCTCTTAAGAGGCCAAGGATCCTCTCAAAATTGGTCGAGGAAAAAGGATAATTTTTTTTGGAAATTGCCAAGCCTCCACAGGATGCAACCCTTGAGGGTTTCAAAATGAGTAGCTATTCCATCTCTCGTGTTGAACTTGGAAAAGTTACTCACGAAGGTGGGAAAAGTGACCTTCAGTCTGCTATGGACGTCATGGTCTAGAAATTTGACCGAGAAAAGGAAATGAAAGATTATTACAAGGCCAAGATAGAGCAACTGACGGCAGTAATAAGGAGGTTCACTCTTCCCCCTGAAGTGGCAACTCTAGAGGCCTTCTCTGTAGATGACCCTGTCATTCAAAAGGTAGAGAAAACTTACTTGAAGGGGAAAGTCCTAGAAGATTATATTGAAAAAATGCAATACTCAGGGAGTTTTCTTACTTGTAGAGGTTGCAGAGAAAATAGACAAGATGAGGAAGGTGAGGGCAGAATTAGATGACTTGGTATCCCTTATCTCTCAGGAGATTGATAGTTTAGAAAAAGATCTTAGCAAATGGAGAGAGATGAAGGATTTGAAGAAGATCACCTTGATATCTATTGGTGTCATCTCCAGCAAAGATTCTTACGTTGAGATCAAGGAGTCAATGATCTTCAGGATCCAGGTACTCAAGGATTTAATTGAAGATCTCAAAGCTTCCAGGGATGCTAGTGAGAAGAGTGACATGGGCCTACTCAATCAACTGGAAGAACTGCCCTACAACCTAACTTCGAGGGATAATCAATTTCTCTCCATAGAAGAAATGATCCAAAGTTTCAAAGGGATGATTCAGAGAAATTTTAAATAAAAGGCCTTCTCAATGACCTCGGTGGACAATATCTTGGATACTCAACTGACTTTGGATAATCTAAAATCTAGGTTAACTGGTCATGCTAAGGCCATCACAGCATTGAAGGATGCTTTAATCAGAGCCATAGTCATCTCTAAGAACACGGTTGCACCAGATAGTTTAGGAATTTAGGCATCCATTACTATGTATGATGCTCATTTGAAGAAATCTGGCAGCAAGAACTGAAGCTGTTTTCCTTCCTCTCTTCTTCTTTTCTTATGCACTTTTGTTTTGTAAAAAGTGCATGCAATTTTGTAATATGTAATTACATGTAAAAATTTTAGAAAAATATCTCAAAGTCAAAGATGAGTCATCTTTGACCAAGATATTTTTGTATTTTATTATTTTCTAATTTTGAGAGTTTCTCCCTATATATAGTGGAGACCTCTTTTGTAAATGCATCTCTGATAATTGAAAGCAAAAACTCTGCTAAAATTGAAATACTTTTTGAGACTTTGTGCTCAACTTGTAAATCATATTTTGTTAAATGAATGAGAAGCAAGTTCATTTCAGACTTTGTGTTGAAATTATCTGTGTTATTTAGGAAACAGTTTCTTATGTTCTCTTTCTTGATAATCTCTTGTTTATCTGATTTAATAAGCAAAGTGGGCGTGTTAATATTATCTGAGGGCATTTCTTAAAGGTAGAAGATAGACTTTAAGCTATTCTTATCTTTGTGATTCAGTTATTTTTTGTAGTTTTAGGTGAAGACTTTGTGCTTTGTTTCATCCTACGGTTACATTTGTTCTGAATCGGTGAAGGAGGCTACGAAAGACTTTACGCTTACGTGAGTGTTCTTGTGGACTTTGTTACTCTAGGTGATTTTTTGCTTCCCGCTTGATGCCATTCTAGAAAGGAGAGGAATGTTATTAGCTAAGGACCAAGATTTCTCTCTTTTGTTCTTTATACATTACCTCTAAAAAAAGAGAGGTAGATGCTGTTATACCACTCCATGTGTTATTTTTTGCTTAATTATATATATATATATATATATATATATATATATATATATATACCCGGCGCATAAATATTAATAGGGAACCTCCCTTTGATGAGAGGAGAGATTTACCTCATCCAAATCTGGTAAACCCACACTTCTCATGGCGTAAATCTCCCTATGATGTGGTTGATATACCCATTTTGTCCTCAGTTAGTTGACGACAAAATATTCACCCAATAATTTTTTGGCGACTCCGTTGGGGAATACGAATGTGCATTTTGAAGCCTCAAGCTTCAACTTGAATTAGTTTCAGTCCCTTTTTCATTAAAAATCTAGCAACTCCATGCTACATAAGAAGCTAAAGAGCCAAAGGTGTTTTTGACCCCGTGTTTGAGTTGGCACAACAGAGCAATTTTAATCTGTTTCCTCCACCACCTTTCCACCAATGGTCTAGGAGTTTCCTCCTGACCCTATCAAGTCACCAATGCAAGGAAGTGTTTCTTTTCCTACTATTAACCAGGCCCTGCTTACAAATAGCCTACCCAAGTTTGTTATCCCCCTGTTTAATCACCCTAACATAATGGCTCAAGGTCCGTGGGGTAATTCCTTTGGCCCTCTTAATCTGACCCCACCTTTGCATGAACTACCTCATAGTTCTAGGAAATTTTTTCCTAAGTTTTTTGGTGATAGGAAGGTTCATCTCGATGAGCATATTGCCACTTTCTCCATAGCATGTGGCATAATAGGTGTTGAATTTTAAGATGTAGCAGTAAGACTTTTCATGGAAACCCTACAAGGAGCTGCCACAGATTGGTTTTATCACCTGCAAGCTAGGTCAATAACTGACTGGGATACACTCAAATCCAAATTCAAAGCTAGGTTTAAACCTGCTAAAGACGCACATGCCTTGTTAGCACAGCTAACATAGATGAAAAAAATCCCATGAACCCATTAGAGATTTCATAACTAAATTCAACAAGTTGAGGAACCAGATTCCAACTATGGCTCAACCCATTCTAAAAAATCTCAAGTGCTTTTTTATCAATTCGTAGCTTCCCGAAGTAAGTTTCCTATTGAGGCGAGCTAGCTCTATGGATCTAGCCTTGGCTCAAGATTTGGCTACTAAGATTGAAGATGATCTTATCCTGGCAAGTAAGATTAGGAAGGACCCTAGTAAAAATAAATTCTCTTCATCTGTTGAAAGTTCTTCTTCAGGCACTACAGATCCTATGGTGCAGAAGTTGATGAATGAATTGATAAGTTTGAAGAGGCAAATATCCTAAGGTACGTCTGATCCTACCTATTGGGATATGCCCAAGAAAATGTTCTAGAATCAACAATATCAGGGTAATGCTACCTAGAACAAAGGGCAATCAAATCGCCTACCTCCCCCTCCATGGAGATTGGCCATTAAAGTAGCACCTGCCAATTTAGCAGTCGATTACCTAGAGGTTAAACATGACAACTCGTTCCAACCTCAGTTAGACCAATAAGAAGATGCTAATCTCTTCGATGAGCAGGAAGAAGAATTAGCTGGCGACTCCAATATTGGTTTCCTAGATTACCAAGATGACGCTCAAAGTAAAGGGGAGGGTTTGGATGGATCTTACGCTATTTTCACTAGTTCTCAAAATCAGTCGACTTCACGAACTGACAAAGAAAAGGTAGAGAAAGAACCCTGGCCAGTGGTTTTCATCGCTAAACGTGGGACTCCATTGCCTCTGCAATCAAAAGATCAGGTAATTCATAAAAAAATAAGTACCTCCTACCACTCGATACCTTCTACTTCTATTGCTCAGACCAGTGCCGTACCTAACGCCCCTAATGATGGACTCTCTTCCTCTATTTCAAGTTTTTTCAATTATTTGATATAATTGATCATGCTAGAAAGACTAAAATTCAAATGACGGAGGTTGAATATTTGAGGGCTAACCCAAAACAATTTGATAGGTTAGTAGAATATCAAAAAAACAAAGTTGTCCCCATAGGAAAAGATTCTTTGACGGCCGTTCATGATCCTCCTAAAGATAAACCGGCCCAAAACAATCTTGTTGTGACTCCCTGTTGCTCTCAAGAAAATAGAACCTTTCTACATTTCCCTGCTTATAAATGGTTATAAACTGAGTAATTGTATTATAGACTCTAGAGCCTTAGATGATGTCATGCCCATGAAGGTGGTGGATTCTCTTGGCCTAATTCTGACCAAAACGTTTGGGAGGTGTTTTTATATAGAAAACAAGCAAGTCCCCTCCTTGGTCAGATAAAAGATGCTCAATATGCTTTCGTGGCTTTTCTAGAAAAGTGGATAAAAATGACAATTTTAGTGGTTGATGTTCCAACATCTTACTCAGGTGGAATTTTTGCAAAAACGTTGGAGGTGAGCTAAGTATGGACTTGTCTGAAGTAAGAATCCCAATTCAAGGTGTCATGAAGAAGTTACTTCTTGAAAAAGAAGTAAGGTATGTAGTTACCTGATTGTCAGCACCAGAAGCTCAAATTTTATTTAAGTCCTCAGGCATGGGCAACTACTTCCTATATACAGACGGGATCCATGAGGCATTTGATGAAACTCTCACGAGTGATAAATTGAGATTGTGTTCTGCTGACACAATGGGAGAATTGACAAATCAAAATGAACACATGGAAGAGCCTCTTCCCCCAAACGAAAGAGTTTTTGAAAGAAAAACAATGTCTAACGAGGTATAGACCTTAGAATTTGATGGCAACTACTCTTCTACTGGTTCAGGAGCCAGGGTTGTGTTGGTATCTCCTTAAGGAGACATTATTCCTTTGTCCTACAAATTACAGTTTAACAATACCAACAACACGGTTGAGTATGAGTCCCTATTGCTCAAAATACAGGCTGCTAAAGAAAAGGGCATTAGGCTACTCCATGCTAAAGGGGACGCTGAGTTGATAGTCTACCAGGTGAGGAACCTCTATCAGACAAAAAATGAAAGGTTGTGCCACTATCGCAATCTGGTTTGGGATCAGATTGAAAATTTTGACGCTTTCAATATCTTCATCGTTCTAAGGGAATTCAATGACTGGGCAGATGCATTAGCTGTCTCTACTACTCTCTTAGTTCTTCACCCAGACTTTAAGGGAGATAAATACACCATTAAACTGGTCTTTTGGCCAAGTGTACTTGATAATGCCAGCCATTGGCAAGTATTTAACACCGATGATCAAATCATCTCCTTCTTGGAGCAAAAGGACAGTTTTGAACAACTACGTTTTGAAGGTAGTGAACTACGAGAATGTGAAGCAACTCCTGAGTCAAATACGAATGTAGGTGAAGATTTCATACAAATTAAGGGGAATAAGATTCCCAAAGATTTGGTTTCCCTAGAAAAGTTGTTTGATAACTATGACAAGTTTATTAAACAACAACGAATAGATTCAAACTCCTCTCAAGATTTTGATCAGGTAAACTTGGGAACGAAGCGCGATCCTAAGATGGTAAACATTAGGAAATACTGCACTCCCAAGGAAAGATTTGAGCTTGCTAGTCTACTTTACCAATATATGGATGTATTGGCCTATTCCTACGATGATCTAAAATCACTCAGGGCAAATGACATTCGCCACGACATTCCTCTGAAGGCAAACTCTGTACCTTATAAGCAAAAGTCTAGACAATATAATCCAAAAATTTTAGGTACTATTTTAGCTGAGATACAAAAAATGCTTAATGCCCAGATAATTTTCCCAATCCATCACTCAACATGGATTGCCAATATAGTGCCTGTTAGGAAGAAGAATGGTGAAATTCGAATCTGCATGGATTTTAGAAACTTAAACCAGTTATCTTTAAAAGATAACTACCCTCTTCTTATCATGGATCAAGTCCTGCAGATGGTAATAGGTTCATAAATATTATCAATGCTGGATGGTTTTTTAGGGTACAATTAAGTCAAAGTCAAAAAAGCAGATCAGCATAAGACAACATTCACCACACCTTGGGGCACATTTGCTTATCGAAGAATGCCTTTTGGTCTGATAAATGCAGGCACCACATTTCAAAGGGCAATGGTCTCGCTTTCAAAGATGAGATGGGAAAATTCATTGTAGTATACCTGGATGATCTGACAGTGTTTTCAAAACATCATTTTGATCATGTTCATCATTTACAAAGAATACTGGAATGCTATCGTCATAACGGTATTTCTTTAAACCCAAAGAAATCTATCTTCGGAGTTACTGAGGGGAAACTTCTTGGATACATTGTGTCTCGAGAAGGTATTAAAATTGATTCAGAAAGAGTCAAGTCCATCCAAGAACTTACTCTGCCTACTAGTAAGACTGCAATTCACTCTTTGTTTGGAAAGGTGAACTTTCTTTGAAGGTTCATTCTTAAGTTTGCTAAGAAAATCCGTCACATTGTCAACATGATGAAAGGCAATGCTACATTTAGGTGGACTGCTGAGGGCAAATTAGGGTTTAAAGAAATTAAGGAAGCAATTGCCCGTGCACCAGTCTTGGTTTGTCCAAATTATACTAAAAGTTTTAAAATATACAGTTATGCTTTCGAGCATACACTATCGATCATTTTAGTCCAACAAAATCAAGAAGGTGTAGAATCTCCTATCTCTTTTATGAGTTGTCCACTCAAGGTTCATGAGCTAAAATATTCTCTTATAGAGAAGCATGCATACGCAGTGGTCAAAGCAGTCAAGCATTTTAGGTTTTATATCCTGAACTCTCACACTGAAGTTCTCGTACCTGACACAATAGTAAAATCTATTTTGACTCAGCAGGAGTTCGATACGAAGAGAGGTAACTGGTTGCCAAGACTCAGGAGTTTGATCTAGATATCAAACCTACCAAGCTTATACAAGGAAGGGGTCTTTGCCAGTTGATCACCAATAACATTCCAGATGAAGTCAAAAATGAAGAAGTAGAGATCGAAGGCGTGTCTATGGTCCTCTTTGTTGCAACCATCGATGAGTGGTATTCTGACATTGCCTATTTTATGACATATGGTGAGTGTCTCACTCATCTTTCTTATAAAGAAAAATAGAGTGTCAAATTAAAAGCAGTTAGTTATGTCCTATGGGACAATGGTCTTTACAAGAGAAACCTAGATGGGGCATTTCTTCATTGTGTTAACAAAGCACAACAAGAAAGACTCTTAGAGTCTTTCCATAATTTGGCTTGCAGAGGGCATTTTTCTGCACTAGTGATAATGCAAAAAATTCTATGAGCAAGGTATTATTGGCCCACATTTTTCTAGGATGCCTACAAATGGGTGCGTAGATGTGAATTATGCTAGCAATTCATTAGAAAACTTAAGCTAGTTGCTTTGCCTCTCAAACCGGTAGTGATCAAAGAACTATTTCAGTAGTGGGGTATTGACTTCATTGGCATAGTCAATCCATCTTCAAGTGTTAGACATGATTATGTCCTCATGGCAATGGATTACTTTACTAAATGGGTGGAGACCATCCTAACTAAGCACACTACGTCTAAAGTGGTGTGTAGTTTTCTCAAAGAAAATATCATCTCCAGGTTTGGGGTCCCACTAAAGATTGTAATAGATAATGTGGCCTATTTTTCATCACATGAAATTACTCAATTTTTTTATTATTATGGGATTACCTTATACCACACTTCAGATTAATTCCCGCAAGGAAATGGCCAAGCAAAATCGAGTAATAAGAACCTGGTCTCTATTATCAAAAAGTTGGTGGACGATAATCAGAGAACATGGCATAAAGCATTGTATGATGCTTTATGGGAAGACAAGATAGCACCCAAAAGAGCTATAGGTATGTCACCTTTTCAGCTTCTATATGGATTGAATGCAGAAATTCCCATCACCCTTGAACTACCAGTGCTCAAGTTAACTAAAGCAATCGAAGACTCAACCTTCGAAAGCTCAATCGACAAAAGAATCATGTGTTTGATCGAGCTGAATGAGCGATGAACCATGGTAGTGAATCGAATTATAGAGCATCAAAATTGGGTGAAGGCACTCTTTGATAAAAAAGCTAAAGTTCACAAATTCTAAGTCAAAGATGAAGTCTTGTTGTTGGACAAGAGGCAAGAACCAAAAGGGATGCACAACAAATTCAACTCCCTATGGAGAGGCCCGTTCACCATTCGACAGCTCTGTGGTGAGGCTAGCTTCTTGCTGGAGTACCAGGATGGAACGCCATTCACTCTTCCTCATAGCGGGTAGCATCTGAAGCTGTTTAATCCTTGAAGCTTGGATAAGTCTGTTTGTATATATGCACAGTTTTTTTTATGATTTGTCTATTTTTCTTTTATTTTTAGCTTGACTCCATAGCCTAATGGCTTGGATGAAGGCACTTAGAGACTGGTTTCTACTCCCACTAATAAATTTGATTAACAGAAGTTCCCCAATAGGAGCCAAATGTTATTTCCAAAATTAGCTTAGCCCATTTTTTGGGAACAACCCCCTACGAAACTTGTCCATTTCATCTTTTGTCTCTCTAAGTTTATTTTTGAGATGGGTTTTGAATTTGTTCTCATCTTGGCCTAGGAATGTGAGAGTAGTTACAATCTCGTTGCGACCAAGAAAACCCCTCCCCCAAACTGCCTCTCCTAGAGTTGGTTTTTTCTTCCATTTCTGTGCACGAACGGCAAATTTTGCCGCCAGTGCATTTTAACCCCTTCAATGTAAGGGCGGAAAATTTTGCCGCCCTTGCATTTTGACCTGCAAGGGCAGCAAATTTTGTCACCCCTGCATCTGAACTAAATTGAACATGCAAGGGTGGCAAAATTTGCTGCCCATGCATGCCTCAGTTTTTATGCACGACATTTATTGCCACATATAGTGGGTTGTTGGGGTTGTTTTTCACCCCATATAATCTGATTTGGGCCTCATTTCTTATCATTCTTCCTCCTCTCTTCTTGCTTTCTATGTTTGGACAATCTGATGAGTGATTTGAGGTGTGTTTTCATGGATTTGAGCCTGTGGCACGCACAGCTTTCTAGGTTGGTTTTGTCTTTATTATTTATTTTCTTTTATTTCTTCTTTCTTTCCTTCATTTTTAGTTTTTAGAGGTTGTTTAGTGTTTTGTTCTTCATTTTCTTCTTTCCCTCCCCCTCCACATTGGCATTCCCATCCTTCTTCCCATTTTGGGGTGGCAATTTTTGCCGCCCTTCACCTCTACCCATGACTTCCTCTCAAAGCCCACAAGGGTGGTGAAATTTGTTGCCTGTGCATCTTAGCCCCTCCCCCATTCTTCACCTTCACGGGCAGCAAATTTTGCCACCCATGCTGACTCATTCGTGCACAGGAGGCAAATTTCACCGCCCATGCACCCTCCTTGTGGAACATGTATCGGCGACAAATTTCACTGCCGAAGCATGCCCAATGTGCATGGGTGGCAAAATTTTCCACCCTTACCCATGCATCCCCTACTTACGAGGGTGGCAAAATTCATCACCTGTGTAGGCTAATTCTGCATGGGTGGCAAATTTTGTCGCCCTTGCACTCTATCTTTTCGACTTGCAGGGGTGGTGATTTTCGCTACCCATGCATTCCTCCTCTAGATTTTTCTAACTCTGGAGGACTTTTCATCTTTTTTCTTTCTTTCCCTTTCTGTCTCTTATTTTGCACCTTTTCTTGACCTAGCCTTTTAAAGGCATCCTACCATGATCATAATCACTTGATATGTGCATTCCACAACTCACTCCCATTTTCTTAATTGTGTGATCATGGCTACAGTTCTTTTTGAAGGCTCTTACTCATCAGCACCCATCTGATCAAGGCCAGTCCCAATGTCAAAAGCATCTCCTAAGAAGGCAAAGATAATGAAGTACAAGTACCAGGGTGTCTTCCTGATCACTTCAGTCACCTCTAATGTTGACGACATCTAGGACACCGAAATCAGCCACATAAATATGGCTGAGTTTATGGCATGAACAAAGGCAACCAACCCAAGTTCTGAAATAAAAAGGATTGTTGAAAGCAACATCGACTTGGTTGCCACTTTTTTAGTGGTGGCACATCATACAGAATTCATCCTCCAATGTGCCCATTTCTACAACAAGGAGACAAAGTCAGTCTCAGATGCCAGTGGCAATATGATAATTTGGTTGGATCCTGAATTCATTGACAGGGTCTTCATGTGCCCTCCAGCTACTAAAGTAACCAAGATCAACTTCATAGAAGCCCAAAAGGAGTATGATAAAGACCTTGAGAGGGCTAAAAAGGTCATGAACAACAGGTGGTTGAAGACACCCAGGTTTAGTCTATCCAAATGGCTGTGGAACTTCCCAAGGAGTGACTTCATTGAAGAAGTTGGTGACTTAATCACCCTTCTCAGTAGAGTGCAAGGCCTCCCGTCTTTCTCATAGTTTCATTAATAGATGTACCCATTCATCAAGATCATCCTCCAAGGTAAGTAGGTCATCTTTTGGGGTGAATAAATCAACAACGCCCTTCATGAATAGCTAACTAAGGTGCAGACTTCTTCTAATTTTTATATAACCTCATACCTTGTGTACATAGCTGATTCGATGCAAACCTTCCCAGGTTTGATGACTGAAGGAGATAGAAATACCACCCCTGTCTACTCCTATTACCCCTAGTTGACACTTTAAGGATCAACTTGCTATTTCAAAAGGGTAAATGACACTTTCTTTGTTGTATTTTTATGCCTTTTCGACTCTCAGCTTGAGCAAAAGAGAGTATCAGATGAGGCTTGGACAGTCATCAATGACTACAGGTGTATGTTCATCCAATTTTCCACCTTCTGCTATCTTCAGGTTGGATTTTTCCAAGGCTACCCCTATATGCTCCCCAGGTTCCCTTCTGACAAGTTGGTTCTAATGAAACTTTGCTGATAATTGGTTATCATGCATACTACACAAATGGACCTGAAAAAGCCAGGGTTCAAGTTTCCAATCGAAATTGGTAGGTATTCTATTACAACAGTAGCCAAAGCCAAAGTCATGGAAATAGAGATGCAGATGGTCACCTTGAAGCAGTTCAAGAGAAGAGACAAATTTGACTACAGGGGAGTCAAGGATAAGATCAGGTGGAAAACTCAATTCCATGAGCCTATGATTGAAGACATCTAGATAGACCTGAGGATGGCTGAAGAAATTAGAAAGATGGACTATTGCAGGCTAACCCTAGAGTAAATTGAATGTTTGGGGCTTACAGAGGTCCCCTCTAATCTGGTCGATGATGGGAACATTATCAATAGTAGATACCTGGCTGAAAAGGTTGTTGGCTCCCCTCTTCCTCCAACTCAGTGGTCTCAAAAGGAACTAACTTCTCTGAGAAAAAGATTTGAACCAATATTGGCTAACACCAATGATTGGTTAGTAGCCAAAGGGATTATCCTGAAAGAATTTATCACGGGATCTGAGGCCGAGTACCAAGTAGAGTTAAAGAGGAAAGCAAAGAACATGACCAAGAACAAAGGTGATGTTCCTTCCCCTTCTAGGCCTCACAAGCCTAGAATCATCTTTGTTTCTAAAAAGCCAAAGACTACTGAAGAGCCAGAAGTAGAAGCTAAAGGAGTTGCAGAATAGAATTCTCGGGAATAGACAACCCAACCAATGGAGACAGATGACCGACTGTCAGGATAGCCAAGCATTGAACCTCTGCCTTCACAAGAAGAAGCGCAACCACTTAAGAGTGTTTCTCCTTCTCCACCTCAATCTCCTGTGGCTTCTCCTTTTCCTCTCTCTCTTATTAGTGTTCCCTCTTCTGGAGTTGCCTCCCCTTTTAGGGTTATATTTGGTGATCCTCAGGGCGCTTTTGTAGGTACTCCTCACTCCTCTGGGTCCATTCCAAGTTTGTCATCTCCCTCTTTCAATCTGGGGGAAAGTTCTACACAAAATCTAGAATCAACAGTTGGTACAGTTTTGCCTATTATTCCAACTACGACCATTGTCACCACTAGCAGTGTAGAAGCTACCACAGTAACACCAGCTGAGGGAACCATTGCCATGACAGGTACCTCTTCTCTCCCGCCTTGGATGTCAGCATTCACACCCAAAAGAAAGAAGTTATCCATCTCTCCAAATGACTTTGACTTTGGTAGAATAGTGTTGGTGAAAGCTAAGGCTCCTAAGAGGCCAAGGATCCTCTCAAAATTGGTCGAGGAAAAAGGACAAAAATTTCTAGAAATTGCCAAGCGTCTACAAGACGTAACCCTTGAGGGTTTCAAAATGATTAGCTATTCCATCTCTCATGTTGAACTTAGCAAAGTTACTCACGAAGGTGTGAAAAGCAACCTTCAGTCTGCTATGGACATCATGGTCTAGAAATTTGATCAAGAAAAGAAAATGAAAGATTATTATAAGGCCAAGACAGAGTAGCTGACGACAGTAATAAGGAGGTTCACTCTTCCCCTTGAAGCGGAAACTCTAGAGGCCTTCTCCATAGATGACCCTGTCATTCAAAAGGTAGAGAAAACTTACTTGAAGGGGAAAGTCTTAGAGGATTATATTCAAAAAATGCATACTCAGGGAGTTTCCTTGCTTGTAGAGGTTACAAAGAAAACAGACAAGATGAGGAAGGTGAGGGTAGAATTAGATGACTTGGTATCCCTTATCTCTCAGGAGGTTGATAGTTCATAAAAAGATCTTAGCAAATGGAGGGAGATGAAGGATTTGAAGAAGAGCACCTTGATATCTATCGGTGTCATCTCCAGCAAAGATTCTTACATTGAGATCAAGGAGTCACTGATCTTCAGGATCTAGGTACTCAAGGATTTAATTGAGGATCTCAAAGCTTCTAGGGATGATAGTGAGAAGAGCGACATAGGCTTGCTCAATAAACTAGAAGAACTGCCTTGGAACCTAACTTTGAGGGATAATCAATTTCTCTTCACAGAAGAAATGATCTAAAGTTTCAAAGGGATGGTTCAGAGAAATTTTGAAAAAAAGGCCTTCTCAATGACCTCGGTGGACAATATCCTGGATACTCAGCTGACTCTGGATAATCTAAAACCTAGGTTAACTAGTCATGCTAAGGCCATCACAACATTGAAGGATGCTTTAATCAGAGCTAGAGTCATCTCCAAGAACACGATTGCGCCTGATAGTTTAGGAATTCAGGCATCCATTACTATGTACGATGCTCATTTGAAGAAATCTGGCAGCAAGAACTGAAGTTGTTTTCCTTCCTCTCTTCTTTCCTTATGCACTTTTGTTTTGTAAAAAGTGCATGCAATTTTGTAATATGTAATTACATGTAAAATGTTTGAAAAAATATCTCAAAGTCAAAGATGAGTCATCTTTGACCAAGATATTTTTATATTTATTATTTTCTAATTTTGAGAGTTTCTCCCTATATATAGTGGAGACCTCTTTTGTAAATTCATCTCTAATAATTGAGAGCAAAAAATCTGCTAAAATTGAAATGCTTTTTGAGACTTTGTGCTCAACTTGTAAATCATATTTTGTTAAATGAATGAGAAGCAGGTTTATTTCAGACTTTGTGTTGAAATTATCTGTGTTATTTAGGAAATAGTTTCTTATGTTCTCTTTCCTGATAATCTCTTGTTTATCTGATTTAATAAGCAAAGTGGGTGTGTTAATATTATCTGAGGGCATTTCTTAAAGGTAGAAGATAGACTTTGAGCTATTCTTATCTTTTTGATTCAGTTATCTTTTGTAGTTTCAGGCGAAGACTTTGTGCTTCATTTCATCCTACGGTTACGTTTGTTCTGAATCAGTGAAGGAGGCTACAGAAGACTTTGCGCTTACGTGAGTGTTCTTGTGGACTTTGTTACTTCAGGTGATTTTTTGCTTCCCATTTGATGCCATTCCTAAAAGGAGAGGAATGTTATTAGCTAAGGACTAGGATTTCTCTCTTTTGTTCTTTATACATTACCTCTGAAAAAAGAGAGGTAGATGCTATTATACCACTCCATGTGTTATTTTTTGCTTAATTATATATATATATATATATATATATATATATATATATATATATATATATATATATCCGGTGCATAAATATTAATAGGGTACCTCCCCTTGATGAGAGGAGAGATTTACCTCATCCAGATTTGGTAAACCCACACTTCTCATGGTGTAAATCTCCCTATGTTGTGGTTGATATACCCATTTTTTCCTCAGTTAGTTGACGACAAAATATTCACCCAAGAGTCATGAAGTGGTAATAACCCATGAATTTGCTAGAGGATGGATGGAGAGGGAAGTCAAAATGCATGGTCTAAAAATCACCATTTCTGAGGAAATAAATGAAGAAGTCATAGGGATGGACTGTAATGGTGTCAAATATTTTAAATATAAGAAAGGAAAGAGGATATTTTTAGCATATTTTATAGTTTTGAAAAGAAAAAAGCCTATGTCTTGTAATAAAAAAGGGTTTCTTTGGGTCAACTTACTAAGAAAATGGCTTAATGTTTGCTTACATGTTATGAAATATATAGCCCTTTAGGGCAAGCATACTGTCATCTTTTCCCATCATTTTTTATTGATTAAACACTTTAGAGGTCATCCCATTAACATCCATTTCTTCATGTTAAAGTTTATTAATTTTTATATTAACAATTTCAAGAGCAATCCATTGGTTGACATTATCCATCAGGGACCTATTTTATTAATTATCAAAAAGGGGAAACCAATATGGAGTAAAGTGTCATTAAGGATATCCATATCCAAAGTGACCAGGATGATTTTTCTAGGGTTAGTGAGGATTATTCAAGATTAGAAGAGGGGAATTTAGATGGGTTAGGTGAAGAAATGCTTTAGGGGATTTTCATCTGAGGGATAACCAAAAGGGTATCCCCTTGTATGCTAACCCTATTTCTAGTTTTGATCATTTTTAATTTAATATTAATCTATCTAATGAAATTGAACAATTCATGTAAAAAATTTAGACTAATGTTATTATTTATAGGTTGTTGAGCTTTGAAATATCTGATAAATTTAAAAAGCTAAATCCATTACTGTCTCTAGAGGATTTATTCACAAGGAAGGGAGATAACCATAAAGAGGGAGAGGAGAATATGGGTTAGTCCCCACATATAAAAAATAATATTCATAACCAAAATAGAAGATGAGAAGAGGAAAGGATAAATATAAGCTAGGATAAGGTAGAAACTAGAACTGTGGGGATTAAGAGGAAGAAGGAAACCACATAACCTCTATAGGGGATCGATAATCATACCAAAGGCAAGGAGAAGAACAATGAAACTAATGAAACTAGTAAGCTAGTACCTTACTCAGAGTCAAAGGACACAAATCAATAATTCCCTCATTTCTAGTTTTTTTCTTTCATTTTAATAGATTTTTGGCATCATCTTAATCATGGTCTCTATTCATTACTAGTTTTTGGAGTCTTTGGACTTTGTTTCAGTTTTTTGTCCTACTGTTGTAATTGTCTATCTTTCAAGTTTTGCTTTGTATCAGGCATGTGTCTGCTAACCTGTTTGTTTACCCTATATTATTTTTAAAAAAACATATGGTTTTTCCATGGATTTACACACTCATATTTTATAATGGTCACATATTATTTACATGATTATATTATTTTTGATGGTTACTAACATGAACTTTTATAAATATTCAAAGTTTTCCAATCTTTGACTATCTTTTTTCATACTAAATTATCCTTTTAAATTTATATTTTGAGATGAGTGATCATAGGCACACTTTTTTTTTAATCCCTCACTTAAAAATAGGGAAATATATCCATACATTTAATACATATTTTAAAAAATGATAAAATTTATTAAGCAAGAATATTGAGTAAAAAAATTATTTGAATTTGAGTGAATTTGAGTGAATTTGAGAGAATTTGAGTGTATTGAAAACACAAAAATTGGTCCAATTATATAGTTTCCTAAAGAATAATTGGATTAGGTTCCAAGAAATCTTAGAGATGGATTAACTATGTTTGAATCTCATTGAAAATTTTATCATTAAAATAATTGAAATAATTTTTTCTTAAATGATAGTAGTATGGATTCAAATACAAACAATTGTAGTCATTCCTATGCTCATTTAAAATTATATTTTTAAAATAAAAAATATTTTTCATTGGTTTGATACAACATAAATTTATTATAGGTATATGGATATTTATCAAATATACACCAGAAACTTACAATCAATCAAAGTGTATATGTAAAAATACAAGAATTTTATCTTTCCTTCTTAGGCAGGTTAAGGCACGTATTTTAATTACACATTATTTTACTTTGACACAAGCATGTATTCACTCAAATACACATAAAAGTATGGGAATAATGTAGACATTTAATTTTTGTACAATGCTTATTACTGTAATAAGTTTTAGTGCCATTTAGCGCATATGTTTCATAAGTTCAATTTATGTACTTATTAGCACTTTTCCTATGTTTTTGCCTTGTTTCCTTCTTTTTATGGCCTCTTATTACCATATTTCATAAATTCTTAAATTTTATATGTTTTTAAAATTTTGGGATCCCTTCCTTACTCTTTCTCTCTCATATTGGGGCTTCTTATCCAAATTTTTAGTTATTTTTGTCCTTAGAATAGATTCTTTGGTCACACATTTACTACAAGATCTTACCTTTATGGATTCAGTGATACTAAATCCATCCATATTTTTTTTTGAGCCCTTGGTCCCCTTTCTCCTTCTTTAGATTTCTTGGGCTTGTTTTGTTAGCTTCCTTCTTTCTTCTTGGATTAGTTTATGAGCCAATAAGAAGGCTATATATACAATACGTCCTATAGGCATTTTAAACAAAAAGTGTCAAGTGGAATCATATATCATTTCAATTATATACAATCTCTAAAAATACTCATTTTTGTTCTAAAATATTTACATTTCAAAAATTTGTGGCATATTTTACCAAAAGAAGGTTAGGTGAAAGCAAATGTATTTGAAACTCCACTTAGGAGGAGGAGGTTAAAGTCATCACTCAAAGTCTCCATTTACACTTTCACATGAATTATATGGGATTTAAATCTAACATGTACGATACATAGTTGCAACTCTACTTGAGGTTTCTTGACCCAAATACTTTTCTCACTTATCTTGTGGATGTGTTTTGTGTAAAATTAAGTCAAACAACTAAAGAATATATTTAGAAAAACTATGCTTATAATTTATGGAATAAAACAACACATTAATATATGAAATTAATCTCTACACCTATAATAAAAAAAATTATTATAGTATTGATTCAAAGCTCTATAAAAAACTTGTTCGTCATAGGAGCATAATGCTAAATATTCCCAAGGAAAATTTATTAATGAGAGAGTGAGCATCAAACCTGTCCTTATTGAGATAGATATTTAATTAGACATAGAGATAATTATATATATATACAAACCTTATCCATTTATAGAATTCCATAATTATGTTAAGGTGTGAATGTTGCATAGTTTTTTATTTATGTAAATAACTTAACTTATTTTTTCTATGTCATTGCATTGTTTGTTCAAGTTAGGGGACATTAAGGTAGATATTTCAAAAAAAAATAAAAATAAAAATAAAATTGTGACCTCTCTTGTGAATTTTTTTTTACAACTTGACTAGTTTCATTATTCTCAAGTGTCATAATTTAGTAAAACATGTTGATGAACATGTTATGCTTAAATATAAGTTATATTTTATTTCCCTTATGCACATTATGATTTTTTTATTACAGTAACTTTTAGGTTTCTATCCCATATCATAGTGTTAGGATTTGTTTCCCCTTTCTTTCTCATAATTTTTACCTTTACTTAGCATTGTGGTTCATATTAGTGAAATGGATACTATGGATTATAAAATAAATTATTAATATGAATAATGCAAATGGTGTTTCTAGTGATATACACATGATTATTGAATTCATTGTGAAGAAAAATTTTAACACATATTTTATAAAACCTTAATTATAAACTTGGAATTTAGGAAAATTTTTAGTGAGTAGCTAAGACCTATGAATCTCCTATTGAGCCTTATAGGGTTTGTAATTTCATTACTTTATATTATATGCTTTGTGATTATTGTTTTCCAACCAAATCAATCTCCAATAGTGTACCCATGTTTAGTATAAATGATAAAATTAAACCCATGAATGAACCATGTGAGAATACAAATTTGCCTTCTAAAGAGATTCTAGCCATGATGCATATGATACATGAATTATAAAATAAAGTACAAATTTTATCTTAAGAGGCTAGTGCATTCAATTCTAGGACCAATTATAATGTTTTACATGTTCAATTCATATCATGTAATATACTTAATTCACCATTTCCATATGATTTTATAATTCTTACATTTTATTTATTTGATGGGAATGGTGATCCTTATTTACATCTTATACTTTATAGATTCCTGTGGGAAATATAATGTAAATGATATAATTTTGATTTCTAACTTTCTTAGAAGTTTAAAAAGTTATGCCTTGGGTTGGATCCACACACTTCCTAGTGGTTTTCAACATATACATTTGAGATAAAGAGGTATTTTTATCATGATATATTAATAACAAATGGCCAAAGATGACATTTGAGAGACTCCCATCTATTCAACATGGAAAAATGAACCCATATATGACTATATATTGTGATTTAGGGCTAGGTTTCACCAAATGATATATCAACCAAAAAGCATAGAGAAATAATATATTTTTTCAATAGGGGTATTTTATATTCTCTCAATGAGAAAAAACTTTATAATATGTGTGAATATTTAAAGTATATCTTTTATAAGGCTATGATATTATAAAATGGGATTGCACATTCTCAAAATGTTATTTATAATAATTGCACTCATGTTTATATTTCAAAAAAAATACATGTGCCTAAAAAGAGCACAATACACCATTGGCTAAGAAAAGGGTGAATCCTAAAAACATTTATACTCCCCTAAGCAGATAACAAATGCTTACTCAATTAAAAGATTCTCCAAGTAAAATGTTGAGAAAAATTATTATTTTAAAATTACTTGTACTTCCTCCTATTAGAAATTATAACAAATGCTATGCAAAAAAATTAGCTAGGTTTAAAATATTTTGTTATTATCATAGAATCCATGGAAATTAAATGGATAATTCTTTTTGGTGTGTGTGATATTCACACTTGATGTGAATCCCACATTATGTAGTTTTTATATATAGATGAGATATATTTAATGTGTACAATATTGTTAAATACACATTTTATGTGGTATTTATACACATGTGAGAGGGTTATGTGTACCTAAGAAATGCTTCCATATTTCACACTACCAATAATAATATCCCACTCACCCCTTTTAATTTAGATATAAGGAACCTTTATTTACTTTATGGAGTTGAAAATAGGTTGAATGATCTAGTATCTTGAAGCTTATTTATACAAGTAGATTGGTAGAGATGTAATCATTTAGGAGAACCAAGGATCACTACTTGATCTTGGTGGTTTTTTTTAATTTTATTTTTGTGTACCTATTCCTTATATATCCATTTTTTTGTCTAGTACATTTATGTTATTGGTAAAATCTCTAATTATGAGTGCTTTTATGAAGATGGTGTCTTTACATGCAAAAATATTGGGTCTTCCTTGTTCTTGACATGAAATTGGAGATTTTTATTTTAAGGTATTAGATCCATTATTTATAATTATTTATTTTGGATTTATATAGTTTAAAGAAAGTTTTAAATTTTCACATATCTTCTCTAACACATAACAAGTTTTTGAGCCAATCCTCATTGAGAGTTTCAAAATTACCCATTGGGTATTTTTATGTTTAAGATAACACTAAAATTTATATTATTTGTTTGGAGTGAGTTTTATTATGGATATTTATTTTTCATGTCCCATCTATTATTATCTCATATCTAGTTTTTCCTTTGGTTGGATTCAAGTACATGTTGTAAATCTTCATGTGGATGAGTTTTATGGAATATTTTAAAGATATTTTATATTTTAGAGTTTTATTTTATTAGTTAGACATTATTATTATGTTAAAAATGACAAAGGAAGGCATATTTGACTTTTGTTTCCATTGAATCTGACTTCATGAGCTCATTTGGCAAACACTTCAATTTCAAGGATTAATAAAAAAATGATGTTTTCATTAGATGATATAAAAACATAGGTGGACATATGTTTCATATTTTTAGGTTTCCTTTTAAATATTTTAATGGATTTCAATTTTTGAAGAGCTAGTGCATATATATATATATATATATATATATATATATATATATATATTATTTTGCATTTTTTTATAAAAACATGGATTAAACATGAATTTTTTGGATTTGGATTTATAATAGATGTTAATAAATTATAATAATTTGAAAAATAAATGTAATGATTATGTGGCATTTTTCTAATGTTTGAAGGCCATTTTATCATGGTGTGTTATGTTTTGATGTGTTAAGTTGTGATGTGTTACATCATTATGTGTTGTGTCACGATGTGTTATGGGTGATTGGGATTTAACTAGGACTAACAACTCAGCCTATTTAGCCTCCAAGGGCTCACCCCTTGTTCATTAAGCACCTTCTACACACTATTTTCACTCTTAAGGTCATTTTTAATGTAAGAAGGATAGAAGAGTGTTGTTTTTTTGTTAAACTCTTGGTTATGACATTAAAATGTTTGGTTAAGAGATAAAATGATTATATGGATTAATTATTATAGATTTTATATTTTATTTCCTAATTTACTAACTAGATCTTATTTTTTGGACATTTTGGAGGCCATAACTTTTGACTAGTAACTCAAATTTGCATGATATTTTATAAAAATATGAGTTGTTTCAAGCTCTTCATTGTAGTAATATATATTTATTTTTATTGTATCTTTGATTTGTAGTTTTTCAGCATAAATTCTTATTTTTACACTGTATATCTTATTGATTTACACATTAAGTATAGGTGCCACTTATTTTTCAAAAAGGATCAATTTTTAGTGTTTCATTTAGGTTTTGGTTGGTTTTTTAGATTTATATTATACATGCACTGATTTATAAAGTGATATGGGGGGTTTGATATTTAAGCCTTGCCTAACTTGATGTGAGTGTGTATTTTTTTATGCACACTTTTCTATAATTATTTGCATGGGTATTGTTGGTTGAATATTTTGTCTATCAGCGTACTGGTAAACAAAATAGGTCTAATTAGCCAAAGTAGGAAGATTAGTCATCCAAATGTGTAAGTTTATCACATTAGAAGGAGACAACTCTCTCCTCTCATCAAGGGGAGGTTCCCTGTGGATATGCTATATATATATATATATGTATGTATGTATGTATGTATGTATGTATAAATAGAAAATAATACTCAAGGATAGGACAAGCCATCCATCTCTCTTTCTTTAGAGATGATGTGTACAAAAACAAAGGAAAAAACTCAAGGGAAATGACAGACAACACTCCTCTTCTTTCAGAAGAACTATTCAACTAGCCAAAAGAATACTCCTAGAAATAAAAGCAGAATGTAACTGAGGATATGGTAACCAGAAAATTGAGGCACAACACAAAGTCTCCACCTAAAATGCTCAAGAGTAATATATGAAGGACAATGAGGGCACAAAGTCTTCTCAAAGTCCTTTACACAGCAATGAAAAGAAAACACACTGAAGGCAGCTATGGGGGCACAAAGTCTCTCCATAGTTGATTCTTCAGGACACCTTCCTGACTAATTTTACTAATCCTACTTGTTAAATTAATGGAACATAAAATATATCAAGGAAAAAGACATAAGAATAGTTTCCTCAACAACAAAGATATCACAGCACAAAGTCTGAAAAAGTCCCTTGCTTTCTTATTCCAATAAAAAAATATGATCAACAGACTGAGCACAAAGTCTCAATGATGCCTCTCAATTTGGGCAGAGTTTCATTTAAATTGTCAAAAAAGAGAGATCCATTTACAATGAAAGAAAGTCCCTTATATAGCCACTTCAAGAAAGACTCGAGAACAGTAATACATCATGATGCATTGGGAACTGTTAGGAAGATTGGCTAGAACTTTGGGGAATTTTACCAATTTGATCTTCTCAATGTAGATGTAATTGAAAGATTACAACTTTCAATATCCACCTGGCAATCTGATCTTGTCTTCATCATTCCTCCTTTTTTGGTTAATTGAATCGAGTCCTGGATTCATTCGTTGTTCTGTCTTTCCTCACTTTCTGCTAGTTTTGATCTTGAATTTTGGGAATGCATTCAGGTCTATAAATCCAAAGGATCAATGGCTATTTCATGAATTTTAAAATTGACGTTTACATGCCCCTCAATGTGTTCTCAATGGCTAGTTCACTGTCTTGAATTTGATGTCTTTGGGCGCGTCACCCCTTGGTTCTCTTTTAGCTTTTGGCTTTGCCCTTTTGGGCCTTAAGAAATGATCCTTTCGAAGGGTGCTTTTATTGATTAAGTGTCCTCTGCAAGGGCACTTGTCCTTCGAGAAGTTTCCTTCTTCATTAGATTGTCCCTTTGAACTTTGGTGATGAACCATTCTATTAAACCAAGACATTGAACCAATCAGTTGAACCAAAAATGGTTCAAGCTGATGATTCAAGCTGATAGTTCAATTAGATGAAATAAGGTGATGAAATAAGCATTGAATCAAACATTATGAATTGCCTTTGAACTAACAATTGAACCATTTCATTGAACCAATCAGTTGAACCAAGGCTTTGAACCAATTTTTGGTTCAAGCCAATGGTTCAATTGAATGAACTGACTAAATGAAACAAGTAGATGAACCGAGTGAATGAACCTAATATTGAAAATATTCATTGAACCAAGATGTTGAACCAAGTTTTATTTCAACGGTTCAAACAAAGCTTTGAAAAATGTCTTTGAACCTGCTGTTGAACCTTGAGACATTGAACCATTGGATGAAGTGAATGAATGAACCAACTGAGTGAGATAAAGAGTTGAACCACTTGGTTAAACCAAGCCATTGAACTATTCCTTTGGTTGAACCTGCCATTGAACCTTGAACCCATTGAACCTTTGAACCAAAGTGGTTCAATGGTTCAATGGTTCAAGCCGCCTTGATTTGGCCAAGTGTCTTGACGCTGATGAACCAATTGAAGCAATTGAACTTTGAACCTTGATGAAGCACTTAACTCTTGCCAAAGACATTGAACTTGTTAAACCTTGAATTTGTTGAACCTTTAAACCAAACTGGTTCAATGGTTCAACGGTTCAGTGGTTCAAGTCTCTTTTTTGCACTCAGATGCTTGCCGATGGAGATTTTTGATTGAAGTGAGGCTCTAAACCAATCTTGGAAAATGACCAAGTGTTGAAAACCATTTTTTTGACTGAAACCACCTGTAAAAGCCTTTAAACCTGTATAAATGAACCTGCCTGTAGAGTCTATAGAAATAAAGTCGGTACAAATCAACCTGTAAAACCATTGAACTTGACTTGCAGAGTCCGTAGATTTTTTGAGAAGCTTGGAAAATGAGGAATTTGAATGTCTAGGATAAATTTTGGAAATGGAATAGACAATTTTGGTCTGTTAGACCAAAATAGTTCAAATGTTGTCCCAAAAATGATTGCTACTTTTGGGGGACAATAGCTGGCTCTAGTTGGGGAACTTCTATCAATTGCAAAATGAATTGAAAGGAGTAGAATCCAAAATTTCTAGTGTCTTCATGTGTACCATTGGGCTTCAAAGTCATACTACCCAAAAATGAAAGGCATCAAAAATGGAAATAAACAAAACAAAATAGAATTAAAAATGTACAAATATACATATATACAGAGGTAATGATATGATACTTCAAGAGTTGAAGTGTTTTAGATGCTACCCATTGTGAGTCAATGATAATGGCATCTCGTCTTGATAAACTAGCAGGAAACCATTTTGTCCCCAGAATCAATGACGAGTGAATGGAACTCTCCACTAAGAAACCACTCTTTTGTACCTTCCCCTTGGTTTTCTTCTCTTGCCCCACAACAATACTTGACTTTTGGTCTGAAAACCATGAATCTTTGCTCTCCTGACAAAGAGTTCCTTTTCTTGATTTTGATGGGCAGTAGCATGGTATAGTACCATAATTTGTTGTTATGATAGCTCAGCCCAACACATGTCTTGATTGTCCCCCTCAAATATCTTAGATTCTTCTTTATTTGGAAGGGAGGGTTCTCTTGCACTTATGCTACACTCCACCAATTCTTCTGCTATTTCATCCTTGCCTGAAGACTCAAACAAAATTTGGGCTGCATGGGCTACCATTTAGGTCTCGACACATTTGACATGATCAATTATGTCAAATGGTTGGATTGGACTAGGCACAGGGGATGGGAGTTCTTCTTTTTGGTTTATGGGAGGGGTGGGAGGACTGATCTGTGAAGTTGAAGTAGAAGGTGCAGAGATGTTTGGGATACTTTCTCAGCAATCACTGGGTCCTTTGGTTGGATAGGCAGAGTGGTCCCACTCTTAGTAATCAAAATTGTAGGCTGAGGTCACTCCTCTATTTCTCCTTTATCAGCTTATTGAGTTGACTAATTTTGGGACTGGGTGATCATAGCATATGATCCTTCAGATGCTCCACCTTTACTTTTGGGTTCATCTTAGTAATCTAGGAAACCAATGTGGGAGTCGCTAGATGACTCTTCTTGATTCACCATGAAGAGACCAACATCATTTTATTGATTAAACTCAGGTTGGAAAGAGAAATCATGCTCTATTTCTAAATACCCAACTACTGAGTTGGCTGGAGGTGCTTCAATGGCAAGGTTCTCTCTATGGGGGAGGAAGACGATTGGGTTGCCCTTGATGTGCCTAATTAGGGAATGTCCTCCTTGGTACATCTCTTTATCAAGGAGTAGATGACATCCCTTATGCCATTTGTCTTCTGAGGGCTAGCACTTCATTTTCTAGCTTCTACACCATTGGATTAGTGGTGGTTGCAGGTGAGTTATTAGAAGATGAGGAAGATGCACCTCTGTTTGAATCCCTTCTTATCTTTCCATCCAAGATAAGGTCATCTTCTAACTTAGTGGCAAAGTCTTGAGCAGCTTCAAGATCTATGTGACCATCACGTCTTAGTAGAAAACTCACTTCATGTAGCTGTGAGTTTATGAAGAAGCATTTGAGGTTCTCGGGTGTGGGCTAAGCAACTACAGGAATCTTATTTCTCTACTTGTCAAATTTTGTAATAAAATCACTCATAGGCTCATGAGGTTCCTTCTTCATCTACATAAGTTGGGCTAGCAAAGCATGAGCATATTATATAGGTTTGAACCTTGCTTTAAACTTGGCTTTGATAGTGTCCCAGCCAATCACTGATCCAGTCTACAGATGGTAAAACCAGTTTGTAGCAGCACCTTGTAATGTCTCCACAAAAAGCCTGACTGCCACGTCTTTAAATTCCACCCCTATCACACCACAGGATATGATGAAGGCTGCAATGTGTTCATTAGTGTGGACTCTTCCATCACCAAAGAATTTGGGGAAATTCTTCCTTGAACTGAGTGGTAGCTCAAGTAGGGGTGGAGTCAGATTAAGTGGGCCAAATGAGTTACCCCAGGGGCCTCAAACTGCCATGATCAGATTATGAACAATAGGGATAACACATCTGAGCGGAGTTGCTAGATTATAGGACAAAAATGGAAAAGAAACTGACATTGCTTCAGCTTAAAGCTTGAGGCTTCAAACTATGCTTTTTTTCCCAGCAGCTCTAGTTTTGCATACCAGATAATATAATGGAGATGGATGAAAATGGAGATGGATGAAAATGGAGATGGATGAAAATGGTAAGGCTATAAATGGATAATGGGTAAGACCCAGATGGGAGTCACTAGACTGTATAATGGATAAGGTGATAATGATAATGGGTAAGACATAGGTGATGTTTCAATCTAAAACTTGAGGTTCCAAATTGCACAAAATTACTGTGTCCCTAGTAGAGTCACCAAAAACTATTGGTTAAATATTTTGTCTATTAGTGTACTAGTAAAAAAAATAGGTCTGATCAGCCAAAGTAGGAAGATTAGTCATCCAAATGTGTAAGTTTATCACATCAAAAGGAGATTGCTCTCTCCTCTCATCAAGGGGAGGTTACCTGTGGATATGCTATATATATGTATAAATAGAAAATAATACTCAAGGATAGGACAAGCCATCCATCTCTCTTTCTTCAGAGATGATATGTAAAAAAACAAAAGAAAAAACTCAAGGGAAATGATAGACAACACTCCTCTTCTTTTAGAAGAACTATTCAGCCAACCACAAGAATACTCTTGGAAATAAAAGCAGAATGTAACTGAAGGTATGGTAACCAGCAAATTGAGACACAACACAAAGCCTCCACTTGAAATGCTCAAGAGTAATATGTGAAAGACAATGAGGGCACATAGTCTTCTCAAAGTCCTTTACATAGAAATGAAAAGAAAACACACTGAAGGCAGCTATGGGGGCACAAAGTCTCTCCACAGTTGATTCTTTAGGACACCTTCCTGACTAATTTTACTAATCTTGCTTGTTAAATTAATGGAACAGAAAATATATCAAGGAAAAAGACATAAGAAAAGTTTCCTCAACAACAAATATATTACAACACAAAGTTTGAAGAATTCCCTTGCTTTCTTATTCCAGTAAAAAAATATGATCAATAGACTGAGCACAAAGTCTCAATGATGCCTCTCAATTTGGGTAGAGTTTCATTCAGATTGTCAAAAAAGAGAGATCCATTTACAATGAAAGAAAGTCCCTTATATAACCACTTCAAGAAGGACTCGAGAATAGTAATACATCATGATGCATTGGGAATTATTAGGAAGATAGGCTAGAACTTTGGGGCATTTTATCCATTTGATCTTCTCAATGTAGATGTAATTGAAAGATTGCAACTTTCAATGTCCACCTGGTGGTCTGATCTTGTCTTCATCATTCCTCCTTTTCTAGTTAATTGAATCGAGTCTTGGATTCATTCATTGTTCTGTCTTTCCTCACTTTCTACTAGTTTTGATCTTGAATTTTGGGAATGGATTCGGGTCTATAAATCCAAAGGATCAACGGCTATTTCATGGGTTTTAAAATTGATGTTTACATGCCCGTCAATGTGTTCTCAATGGCTAGTTCACTATCTTGAATTTGATGTCTTCAGGCATGTCACCACTTGGTCCTCTTTTAGATTTTGGTTTTTCCCTTTTAGGCCTTAAGAAATGATTCTTTTGAAGGGTGCTTTTATTGATTAATGTCCTCTACAAGGGCACTTGTCTTTCGAGAAGTTTCCTTCTTCATTGAACTGCCCCTTTGAACTTTGGCGATGAACCATTCTGTTGAACCAAGACATTGAACCAATTGGTTGAACCAAAAATGGTTTAAGCTGATAGTTCAATTGGATGAAATAATTTGATGAACTAAGCATTGAATCGAACATTATGAACTTGCCTTTGAACCAACAATTGAACCATTTCGTTGAACCAATTGGTTGAACCAAGGCTTTGAACCAAGTTTTGGTTCAAGCCGATGGTTCAACTGAATGAACTAACTAAATGAAACAAGCAGATGAACTGAGTGAATGAACTTGCTATTGAATCTATTCATTGAACCTGTTCATTGGACCAAGATGTTGAACCAAGTTTTGGTTCAACAGTTCAAACAAAGCTTTGAAAAATGTCTTTGAACCTGTTGTTGAACCTTGAGACATTGAACCATTGGATGAAGTGAATGAATGAACCAACTGAGTGAGATAAAGAGTTGAACTACTTGGTTAAACTGAGCCATTGAACTATTCCTTTGGTTAACCTGCCATTGAACCTTGAACTTGTTGAACCTTTGAACCAAAGTGGTTCAATGGTTCAACGGTTCAAGCTACCTTGATTTGGCCAAGTGTCTTGAAGCTGATGAACCAATTGAAGCAATTGAACTTTGAACCTTGATGAAGTGCTTAACTCTTGCCAAAGACATTGAACTTGTTGAACCTTGAACCCGTTGAACCTTTGAACCAAAGTGGTTCAATGGTTTAATGGTTCAGTGGTTCAAGTCTCTTTTTTGCACTCAGATGCTTGCCGATGGATATTTTTGATTGAACTGAGGCTCTAAACCAATCTTCAAAAATGACCAAGTGTTGAAAACCAATTCTTTTGATTGAAACTACTTGCAGAAGCCTTTGAACCTATATAAATGAACCTAGCTGTAGAGTATGTAGAAACAAAGTCGGTAGAAATCAACCTGTAAAACCCATTGAACTTGACCTATAGAGTCTGTAGATTTTTTGAGGAGCTTCGAAAATGAGAAATTTGAATGTCTAGGACAAATTTTGGAAATGGAAGAGACAATTTTGGTCTGTAAGACCAAAATAGTTCAAATGTTCTCCCAAAAATGACTGCTACTTTTGGGGGACAATAGCTATTACATGTGGCATATAGGGCACTCCCACTTGAGGATATACATATATATATATATATATATATATATATATATATATATATATATATATATATATATATATAAACCTATCGCATTAACACTTTTTGAGATATTGATCATTGTGATTTATTCACTCCCTAGACATTATTATATAGGGGATTTTTATGTGCTGCATTCCACATTCTAAGGGTAAAGTTTCCTTGGTTTTTCATTGGGTACAATATGCATTCTATTATGTAAATGAGGGATAGTTTTATTACTATGACATGATAGTTTATAGGGGCCATAGTTATTATCAATTTTAGTATTTGCTTCATTCCTCAACATGTGATTCATTTCATTGGAGGATTTATCATATTCAACATTAATATACTAGTGTAGATTCATTATTATTTTTCTCTCTCATTGTGTATGGGTACCTCATCAGACCTAGTTATTGGAAACTGTCGTCATGAGCCTAAGGTGTTATTTAAGGGGGATGTTGGTTTGATCCATATTAAAAATTAATGTAAAGTCCACCTTAGGTAGTTTTTTTCAAGGTCTGATGTATTATATACATAATAATGTTAATATACACAATTAATGTGGTATTTATCCTCACATGTGTGATAAGGGTTAAGTGTACCTAGGGAATGCTTATAACTTATACTCCATCACTAATTATCTCACACTCACCTCTTCCTCTTCCTATTGAACTAACTTTTTGTGACCAATATGACCACACTTAGTTTTTAAGTATAGACCCCTTTTGTCTTAATTTGAGATACAATTTTACTAAAAAATATATTTTATCTCAATTTATGGAAGTTATAAATTAGGTCAAAAGACAAAAGAGGATAAACTAAAACTTCTTTCTTCTAGATTGATTTCATTTTCACAATGTGTTCAAAGGTTAATTCATGTTACAACTTGGTTTAAGTTTGATTTAATAGTTTTTTGATGAAATTATCCTTGTTAAACTTCACATTAGTTTTCCATGTAAATAATTCTTTGATAAATTAAGCTTATTTATGTCCATTTTCATATTCTTAAGTCTAGTTCAATTTAATGCTTTTGATATTTTTAACAAAGAAACCCAAATATAGTTTATGATAAATCATGTAATTTGATGCATCCTTAGAGTTATATATTATTAAAAATATAAGATATCCTTTGTGACAATGTGACTACATTTAAATTTCATGTGTCTTCATTTCACCATAAGATTCAAGTTGTATTTTGATTTCCTTGATTGTGTTTTGATTACAGTGTGTTCCTTTTTTATAATTTCAAGTTTCATTAATCATGATTTACTTTTCAAAATGTGATCATGAGTTTATTTATTTATTTTGTAAGAGATGCAGACACATAAAAATGAATCAAATGTCAATGTATAATGAATTCATAGAAAGATGAGGCCACATAAAAAACACAAGGGACACTCTCCATTATTCTTTTTACGCATAAACTCTAAATTATCACCATGCATTTATTTCTTATTTTATAGATTTATTAAAGTAATAGACATATATTTAGTAATTTTTTAATTATGTACCGTTTATTTATATTTATGGAAATGGAAATGTGGATGTGTCAAATCATGAAGTGGATTTTTAAAAAACTAAAGGATTTATGCATTTCAAATGAAGCCATTTAAAATCTATGAGTGTTCCATGACTCTGTGGCCTAGAGACAAAGATATGTTTCCATGTGTTCTAATCCAAGAGGTCACAATAAAATTAAAAATGAATACAAACCAAAGTCCCAATAATAAATTATTTTATAGGATCAATCCATGAGGTTTTGGGATATATAAAGATGAGAAGATGGACAATAAAGAGTATAAGGTAGAATTGATAACTCCACACATCCACAAAATCAATGTAAATTCATTTGGAACTTTGGAGAATTGCATTAATTCGATGTAACTATGAGGCAAGTGGAAGTGAATAGGTTTTTCAATATGATTGGAAATTGTAAAGTGAATAGTGATGAAGACCTAGTATCTCTACAAGGATACATCACACATGATTTTACCATGTGGCCATGATAATTATAAAAGGGAAAGGTGAATATGTATATAAAGATAAATAATAAATAATAAATTAAATATATCCATAGACTGATAAAACTATAATCTAATAAGATTAAATGTTATCCATGACTTCATGTATGTAAACTAGTTACATATTACCACATGTGTGTCTCTAGGTGATGTAGTAAAAGACATACTTGGATAGGAGATAAGTAGCATTGCATAGGATCACTCCACATGACCAAAATATAGGTAAAGATAAGATTTAAAGGTGAATATATAATCTAACACATCTACACACCTTATATAATATAAAAATTTAACACCAAAATTGAAATCATGCCTCCATGACTCTGGGGTTGACTAATTGTGACATGTGCATGACTGAGAATCTCATATATGACCAAGGTCAAAATTTTCATAGATAACAATTTATGCTATTATGATATAGTCCTAAAGATATTTAATTCATAGTATCTAATATTAAATTATGAAGTAAATCTAATTCACAATGGAGAAAATATAAAATTATGATCTATCAATAGAAAATTATTTAAAATTTGAAAATTATTGTAATGCATTGGTGGATATATTAGGAATATGAAGTATGTTTGATGTGCTAGGGAATTTGGTCCAATTATTTTCAATATAATAATTATGATTGAGCCTATGTTAAAAAAATATTGGAAGAAAGAAAATTAGTTGAATTTGTGAGCTTAAAGAAATAATTTCATAAATATGGTGAAAGATTATATTTTTTCATTTTATCAATTAGATAATTATTTATATTTTATTATTTATATATTTCATCAACTAAGGTTGTATGTTTCTTTAAAATGAGTTTTATAAAATGGGTTTTCACTATTCTAACCATTTCAATGACAAATTGGTGTTATTATTAAATATGTGTAGATGCATTAACTTTATTATATTATGTATAGATCACCTTATCAAATAATGATTATATAATTCACTCATATTTACTAATTCCTTAGATCTTGCACTATATTTATTTGAATTCAATTTAAAAAACTTAGGTTTGATAAATATTAGTTTAATTTATCAATATATTCATGTGATGTTTAATTTAGAAAAAGATAAATACATGAAAATATAATTCCCTTTTCAAGCCTAAACTTCCCTCCTTTTCTATGTATAATTATGAGAATTATATCATTGTATGGCAAGATAGGCATTATTCTAAATATCCATGCTTCCATTTATTTTTTAGTCATTATGAATATCCATATTTTAATTAGGTTAATTTTTCAAGGTCTTAGACCACATTGATAACCAATGTATTCCACCACTAGATCCATTAGATAAATTTAAATTACAATGTATTCTATGATCATAAAATGAGGAGTAAAATTGTCACTTTTGGAGCCTATGTAACAAACCTACATTAATAAAACTTTTGTGTCCTTTATGCATGAATCAATCAATTAATCTTAGAGCATATAGTAAAGGTGAGATGGTATACATTCAAATTGTACTTTAAATTTATAAAAATTCCATGGGGAGTTTATTGTTTCATACTTTTTTAGCTTCATGTGCATGTGTGTCTTGTCACACACCCTTTTCTAAAAATAGTTTTTGGGTCCTTCACGTGGCATATTGGGTACTATCACTTGAGGATTTTCATGTGATTTTTTTTTCACACCTAGAACATCGACACGTTTTTGATATATTTATAATTGTTTTGTATTCACTTCCTATTCAAAATTATGGGGGGTGTTGTCTATTGAAATATGCATTTTGAGGGTAATGATTCCTTAGTTTTTTATTGAGTATGTACATCAGGGATAGAGCATTGTGACATGATAGTTTTAGGTGGATATAATAATTTTCAATTTAAGTATTTTCTTCATTCCTTATCATCTATTTCAATCTTGTGTAGTATTCATCATATTAAACAATAATATACTTCAAAAACTTCAATATTATTTTTATCTTTCATTGTACATGGGTACCTCATTAGGTGTAGTTTCTATGATGCATATTTAAGAGATTAATAATTTATTCTTTTTTACCACATCATCTAAGCTGATATTTAGGGGGGTGATGGTGTATTTCATATTTAAAATTTATGTGTTGTCCACCTTAGGTAGTTTTTACTATCTAGGTGAGACATAGTTAGTGTGCATAATATTATTAAATATATATTTAATGTGGTAGTTATCCTCCCATGCGTGAGAAGGTTTAGGTGTACATAAGGAATGTGTCCACCATTAACACCACTAATAATAATTTCCCACTCACCCATTGTAATATATATATATATATATACATATAAGTAACATTTGTATCCTTGATGGAGGTGAGAATAAGTTGGGTGATCTATTATCTTTGAGATTATTACAATTAGTGAGTTGGTAGAGATGTAGTCATTTAGGAGAAATAAGGATCACTCCTTGATCCTCTGTATTGCTTTGAAACATTATATTATCTGCACACTTATTCCTTGTATATCCATTTATTTGGTTAATGTATTTATGCCATTGGTGAAATATATAATTTTGAGTGCTTGTACAAATATGATGTCTTTACCTACAAAATTACTATGTCTTCCTCTAACTTGACATATAATTAGGGATTTTGATTTTAGATGTTAAGATTTTAAATAAAAATTTATGATCTTATTGAGAAGAGTGATATTGATCTTCATGAATATCTTAGTAGCACCACTAAATCTCTTAAAACACAACAATATATTTCACATTATATTCCATGTCCTATAAAATATATTCCTAAGAAAGAGGTACCTAAGAAGGAAGCTCCTAAATAATACGTCCCTAAAAAGAACAGAGAACCAATCAACATTTTTAATGATCTCACCACTAATTATGTTTCAAATTTGAAGCCTTTGGTTATTAGATTACATATATATGGATATCAATGTGAAGCATTTATGGTGGGTCAATATAATATGTGTAACATGTCTTTCGTTAGATCTATTGGATATGATATTGAACATATGAATAAAATATCTCTATATAAAAGTATAACAATTGGATACATTAATTGTCTATATATCTTGGTCCTAAGACTTGTCTCACTACATTTCATGATATGCCATCTTTGATTAAGTGAATATAATATTACATAATCCTTGGTTACAATCAATTATTGCAACACTTGGTGATATACATGATCATGTAATGTGTGATTTCCAAAGTGAAAATATTTCAATTATAATAGATAAAACAAATAAAAATAAAGAACATCCCAAAGTGGATATGGTTAGATCTAAGAAGTATGTACCGAATAAAAAATCTAACACTGATAAAAAATTTCAAGATTAAAAATAGTCCAATGAACATCTTATACATAATTTTCTTATTATAATGATGAATTTTGATGTTTCAATGTGGATGATCTTTTTGATGATGAGCCTCCAAGTTGAAAACCAACAATAAAAAATATAATATATTTTAATCCAACTACCTATAACTAAATTATTAGATAGTATCATCACCTACTTACTATAAGCTTCAATTTATAAATCCTTAATTGTAAGTTAGGAATTATTATTTTGTTATACTACATTACTTCATACATCACATGCTTACTTGTTTATTGCACCACATGTTTACTTATTACTTACATCACATGATACTTGTTTGTCCTACTTGATACTTTACACCTACATCATACGTCTTACGGATAAACACTTACAAAATTAATTGCAAAAACATGGATATCAAAATACATATGTATCAATACATAGAAACAAGTATAGTCTAATAAAAGTAATCACACACACACACACACACACACACACACACACACACACACACACACACACACACACACACACACACACACACACACACACACACACACACACACACACACACAGAGTAATTATATAATGTTGTACACAAAAATAATATAACATGACTCATACATCATACATAAGACATCTTCTCTAAGGCATGGGGAAATTCTCCTCATTATCCTCCCTCATCTCTCTTTCCCTACAATGGCCCATCATGTTAGTGTTTACTACATCTAAGTTCATCTCCCTCAACATCCACTTAGAATGTGTTTGATATGATTTATGTCTACCCATATATAGTAATGAATATATTCAAGGTCCTCATAAGTGTGTGTATGATCCATGTGAAATATACCAAACTCCATAATGAATGGATAACCTACTACCTCAATTTCAAGAGCCACTAGTGCTCCCCTACATCTATTAGCCTATAATGTCTACTACATAAAATATTTAAGGTGTTCCTACACATGATTATCCCTCTAATAATTCATAAATATATATGTACTTATTTATAACATTATATCAAAAAATGTGCATAATTTATAGAAATATTTTTGGTCTTCTCTAGCAATCCTTGCATTTGTGGTATGTACCATGAAGACACTCCACCTTGTCTATCAATGTTATTTAATATGAATATACTAAAAAAAATACAAAATGAAACTGTTAGCATTCAATATAATTTAAATTCAAAGTATATGATGTAATTAAATGATAATAACATTATAGAACCACCATTTTATGAATTTTGGATATATTCCTAAGAATCTGGACTTATAGTATCACCATTTATAGTTTTATAATTGTTTAAATTAGATTTACATATTTTTATTATTGGTTTTTAACCAATGGTATACCGAGTTCTAATATTGTTATTATTGGATTTAATTAGTGTGATATTTAATTCCAATTTAGTTATTATTGGATTTCAAATTCTAGTGTAAAATAAAATTCCAATTATATTTTAAATGATTTTTCACCTTTAAATTCATATTTAGGGTAAATGGGCCAATAGTTAATCATCTTCCAATAGTTGAAGTGGGTCTTGATAACTTAAATAATGTGAACCCATAGTTGTCATAATATTTCCTAATTATAGTTATTATAGTAAAGTTTAATATTTATACAAAATTTATCATATATTAATTAATCCCATTATGACATGGAAGATTTAAAAATATTAGTGCAACATTGTAAAACACACTTACTTTCACCATGCACAAGTTTTGGAAAACACTTTTCATTTCCCATGTGCTTAATGTAAAACAAACTTGTGTAGAATGGGCAAGCACCCATTCTACACTAGATAATAGTATATAAATTTGTTGCTCATATTATCAATTTAGAGGTCATTATTCTTATCTCAATGTGTAAAATGGTCATGTTCTCATTCTACCCAAGATAATAATATAGGCCTCTATTTTTCATATTATTCATAAAGACTTGTGTAGAATGGACATGTTATTGTAAAACTAAATATGGTCACCACATACATTAATTAAATTTTAAAAATTTCATACTTTGTGTACTGGTATATTCCTAAAAAAAATTAATAACTATGTAACCACACTGATGTGCTTTAAATGTTTTAGATACTATATATTTTTTAACTAATAATGTGTAGGGAAGCCATCAATGTGAAGGAGAGATAACTAATTTTTTTAAATTGTTTGATCCATGTTTTAATAGCCATCAAGCAATATGGATACAATGTTTTACCTTATTCTCTTACAAAAGGTTTCAAATATTTAAATCTCACCTTTTTATCCACATACACATCCATAAATGGATTGAATGATTATATAAATAAGTTATTTATTGTGTTTGTGAAAATACCCTAATGGTTTAATCTTATCAAGGTTTAAAATTCTAAAACATTTCCACTTGGTAGCTTCTCAGGCCCTTATAACCTTAAAGGAATTAAAATATTAGGCCCTATGGCTTAATGCTTATGAGATCTTGAGGGCCCAAGGAGCTACGAAGTAGAAGCATCCCATATCTCGAAAGCCCATGGGGCTAGGCATTTATAATTAGATATGGGGTGATATAAATATGACAAGTGGCATGTCTACAGTCCCTATGGAATAAGATTGATTAGACCAAAAGAAACCACATGGTGCTTGACTACGTGAGCAATGGCTTGGACTAAATTTGACAGCTGACAAGTTAGCATTTTGAAATGATAATCTTGTGCTTTGGCATATAGATTAATCATTAGCATTCATGGCTAAATAATGATAACTCTTTAGCTTATTGTTTTGTGGCATGTGATTGGTAATTTAATTGTGGAAATTGGCAAGAATAATGATCACTCAAATATGTTAAATCAGGGTTCACAAATTTAACTTTCATGGCACTTAGTACATGATATATTCATGACTAATGGACCCAATCATAGTTTAATGTGAAACCCACAAACTCACATGTCCATAGAGGCACTTTTTATTTTATAGTTAACATTTGATCCCCAATATGTTAGCATATAGTTGTGAGCACATAAATGTGTAAATATGGAGAGATAAAGTTGACTAAAAGTTTCAACATATCCGTGCATTTAGTTGATGTTAAATTGAGAACAAAATAGACCTCAATGACTCCATGGATTCTTGATGACCCAATTCTAAACTTGAAATAATTTCCTTTAGTTCAATGCTTCATAAGCCTTTCCTCACATCACCAACTTCTGCTATGTTTTTCAAACACATGTCATCAATTTAGAGTGACATAACCCCAAAACTTATAGTTTTACATTGCTACAAGCACATGTTCCATGAACTTAAGTAAATAATGAAATTAAATGAAAACTATTTTGATTAATTGATTAAACATTAATCAAAATATATTATTAAATCTACATAATTATGAAAATTAATATTTTGAAAAAAGTATTAATATTACATTCATATTTATTAAACAATATGGTTACCTCATTAATGGGTCAATATTAAGAAGCTTGAATAGAAGTGGGGCTAAAAACATTGAATATAAGCTAGTCAAATAGAAGCATTCAATGTAAATCTTCAATTCATATTAAACAATTATAGTAAAAATTCAAGGCCAAGTTATTATAGCCTACTTTGGAATATAAATTTAAAATACCCACATCCCAGAACAAGATGATATCACATATTAATTTATGACCTTCCATAGTTTCACCTTATAATTCATTACCCTACTCAAGTAGTGAAAGGTATGATGCAATGGCTTCATGTCCTTTTTTAAAAATCTTAATTGATCTACCTTTTCATTTTTGTTTGGTGTCTATACCCAAATGATGTTATCTGTATACACATAATATTTTCAAACTTTTATTGATTACTGACATGTTGTATCTTTCAAGAATCTATCAATTCTCAATATCTCTAAGTGCATGCCTTAAGGGATACACTGAGAAAGGGGTGGATAGACAATCAGTACTTTGTAATATTGTTGTTCCTTGTACCACTTTCCATCTACACATTAGCTCCCTAAAACCATGAACCCTAGGCTTGTTCTTCTATTTCCTATCCATTCCAATCATTATCATGCTTTATTCCTTCATTTCTTGCCTTATTACCCTTTTTAACTATTCATTACACTAGGTCGACTTGGTGAACCTAGTGTATTCTAGGGACAATTTATCCATTTTGACTTGTTTGTATCCCGACCAACCTAGCATAGACTTTAGGCATTAGCCCAAGAATGTACTAGGTTGACCTAGTTGACCTAGTACAACTGACATGTCTGATTGGTTTTTAGAAAAGTTACTAAAATATATAAAAGGTCATTTACCACCATTTAATAAGAGTCAAAAGAGAGTGAATAATTAAGTAAATAAGTGTGAATAAACATCTGCTTAATAACCATTCTACTTGAGAAATAAAGCTTTAGGTTTTAATACTTTCTTTTAGATCTCTAATCTTATCTTATAGAGAAGTATTTTATATTCTTAGGTAGGTTGTGTGGCCTAGATTTGATTTATCTTGGTTATCCTTACAAGCCATAAAAATCTCCTGTGAAGCACCTTGGCCAAGGGAGAGGTTGAGACTCGGTAGGTTCATCTTCAAAGGTAAGTATTCCTAACTTTATTTCTCCTTTGTAAGAGTATATAGATAATGCAGTATGTATTCTTATCTTCCATGTATTAGGATTCCATATACATTGACATGAGTATATGTCTCCTATGCATGCTTAGTTTAGTTTATTTATTTCGTTCTAACCCCCACTTTATGCCACAAGCTTTGGTGCACACTAGAATATTTTATTATTCTTGTTATTATAATAGTTTAGTTTTTTTTTTAATTATTATCATAAGTGAATATCAAATCATAAGGCTCTTCTAGGGTGGTTGTGTGATTGTGTTCGATTATAGGCTTTGGAACCCTTCCTAGCATGAGGTGTTGTGACAAAATACAAGTGATCCCCTAATCAGGTCTAGTGGATCCCCATTGGTCATGCTCCTACTTAACAAGTGTAGACCTAATCAAAAGTGTAGGTGTGATCTATCTTATCTAATTCAAGATTAATTCATTGTGCATCATGAAATTATGATTGAATATATTCTGGTGAACCTGACATGAATCCAACCCTTGTTGGATTTGATCACTTTTATTTCATTCTTTTTATCATATATTTTAACCTATTGGATCAATTCAATCAACCCAACTATTTATCTTTATGTGTAGTTTTTTAGGTTTCTAGACTTATAGGATGATTAGCTCAACCTAGTGCATTTTTTGACTACTAGTTCAATATACTAGGTCAACCAAGTCGACCTAGTATATTTATAGAACTTTTTCAGTAGGTTCTTGTATAGCTTGATCAACCAAATCAAACAAATTTTTAGGTTTTGATAAATTTATTCAAGGTTATTTATCAATAATATTATTAATTTTCATCTCTAATCCACTTAGGTTAGTTTATACTTCTCTATATCTTTATGTTTCTATACTTTCCTTTCACAATTTGTAGTCTTTAAATTTTCTTTGGCATAGTCAACTAGGTCAACTTGGTCAACATAGTTATATATTATTTCATAACTTTCTATTAAATTTATCATCTTACCTACATCATCATGAATCCAACACATTTTATGTTTTGTAAAATGGATGAGTATAACTAAAGATATAGGCAAAAGAAGAATTCAGCCCCTGTTTGCTATACTAGGTCAACTTTGTCAACTTAGTATCTTTTTCATCCCTTGTACACTGCACTAAGTCAACATGGTTGACCTAGTGTTGTTTAAAACATATTTACCTTTTTCTTGTAGTTATTTTTCACTAAAATGGGTCGATACTATGGACCTAATATAGTTTTACAATCCCTATTTTTGCACTAGGTCAACCAAGTCAACATAATACTATTTTCTATCATTTCTTATTCTCCTTGTGTGGTTATATAGTATTGTTTCATTAGTATTATATATTTTTAGTCTTTCCTTATCCAATAAAATTGTATTATCAATGAATTTTATATCAACCTCACATATTTCATTACCTCTAATGAAACTATCCTATTTCTTCCTTCCCCTTCACCTAAACCAAAACCACTCACTACACAATGTAATGTAGTTGAGATCCTTCGACATAATCCTCTTCCCAATACCAATTTTTGTATTCCTTCACCAAATAATACTCCTTAAATTTATAATATATATGGTTCCCAAATATTTAAAAACCTTGATGATAATATTATTTACACTCCTCACAAGAATGGTGTCTTCACTAAGCTTTCTTCTTCTTCTACCACACATAAGACAACCAATACTAATGTTGGGAATCCTCCACCTACAAAGAATATTCATCCCACAAAAACTAATAATTCTCTTCCTATCAGCACTAATACCTCACCTTCAAATCCACCTATTGATACAACTCAACTTTTTGGACAAGTCATACAACAAATGAACATCAATAAAATAACCAATCAATCTCAAATGATGAGCATGCAACAACACTTATGCAACATGATTATTCAACCATATTAAGTCATCATGTCTTAACCAAATAAAATTTTTGTCCCTTCTCCTCTTATATATACCAATATAAATATCATCCCTTAACCTCCAATGAATAATAAAATGCTTCAACATATTCAAAATGAACCTTTAGCCCCATTCATTGCATCCATAGATATTGGAAACATTTCTACAACTATCACATATAATGGGAATTAAAACCCTACTTTATTTCTCAATTATTTTAGTAATCTCTATAAGGAATAGATTCAAACTAACACCTTTGCTACCACCAAGATCTTAACTAAAACCTTTATTGGTGATGCACTTGAATGGTACAAACAAATTCCTAGACATTCCATCACATAACTATAGGATTTAGTCAATGCTCTAGTGAAGGAATTCCAACATGATGACCTTCTTGAAAATTACCTTAGCTATTTCATCAATTCCAAGAAACTTCCTAATGCATATGTCATGCTTTCATCAAATGATAGAAGTCTCTTGTCCATAAATTGGAACATAACATGAATGATGACACTTTTCTAAAATTATCTGTCACTACTCTTAAACCTTCTCTTCAATACAAAGTACTAATTTTTCACCAAAAACTTTAGAATAAGCCTTAGACCAAGTAAAAATGATAATAATTTCTTATGAATCAATTTGAAACACCTCAAACAACTACTAAAGCATCGTTCCAATCTTGTTCTCATACCATTGATTCATCCAAGTCTCCCCAAGCTCAACATGGAGCATCCAATTCAACCAATTTTAACCCAACCCACCCTCCCTTAATTCTAGAATAAATTATGATGAAATTTCCACCCTATAAACCCATGAACTTTGATCCTTCCAAACCTCCTCCAAAATGGTACAATCTAGATAAATTTTTTTGGTGGCATGATACTATAGGTCATTCTCATGAGTCTTGTCATGATCATCACTGATTTCTTATTTCTTCCTTGTTTGGTCCACATTTCAATATTGATATTCTCATAAAACAACATTATCAAGATTAGCTTCAAGCTTCTCAAATTGATTCTCAAGAACCACAATCACATCAACATCAACTACCTAATGAACGAAAATAATTATCCCATACCTATACTTCATCTACTATTTTAAAAAAATAATAATAATTGATCCTTATTCCTTTAACAATAAGGAAAGGATAGATAAAATGAAAAAAATTAAACATATTATGGCATCTATTAAACCTCAACCTCTTAAGTCACATGCACCAAAATAATACATATTTCAAATTCCTACTCTAAATCATATCATAAATGGTCCTCCTTTACCTCCTTTATCTCCTCATACCTCTCTTACACATCATATGCCACATTCAACCTCCTTAAAATATAACAAACCAACATATTTACCTATTTCCAAATGCACCTATCAATCCAATGTAAATCATTCTAATGGTTTAATATCACCTCATTCCAACTTTAGGGCATCTTACAATGCCCATCCTTATAATCATTTAGACTTTGGGGCATCTTGTGATTCCCATCCCTACATCCACTTACCCTTTGGGGCATCTTACGATGCCCACTCTTCTTCTCCAATGCATAATAACAAACACATCTAGCTTCAAGAAACCTTCTGAGACTTATAGACTTGTATTTCACATGCTCATCTTTGATAAATATGTTAGCATATATTTTACTTGTTCTTTATGTCTCATATTTCTTTGTTTTTGTGCATTTCTTTTTATTATTTTAGTTTCACTTTCCTAAACATCATCATTTTCCTTTATGTTCTTTTGGCTTTCTTACACATCACATTTGGCATTGGTTTTCATTTTTTTCTTTTTATACCTTTTTCATTTGTCTTTTTATTTAATTATTTGCCTTAGTAGCTTTATGATCATTTTTGCCTCTTTCTTTAGCATTTATTTCTTGATGTACCATAGTTTTCTTTTTCTTTTGACATCCTCATGGGTTTTTGTTTTATGAGTTGCTTCATAAGAACATGAATAGGCCCTGACACCCCTTAAAAAATTACCATCCTTTTTATTAATTTTCATTCTCTTTTTTCTACTTGCTAATGTTGTTTTGGCATCCTTTGGGTTTTTCTTTATGGGTTTCTTTGTCAAAAGGCTCCCTCACTTTGCTTTTATCTTGCTTATTATCACCCCTTGGGTTTTTATTTTGTGAGTTTCAAGGTAAGATCATGGATAGGACCTGACCCTCCTCATAAAATTACCATTCCTTTCATTTTTTTGATCCTTGTTCTTAAAATTTATCTTTTATTTCTTTTTCTAGATAGAATTTTCATAACAATCTATATTAGCATGTTTTCCTCCACTTCCTTCTTTCTTATGATAATGAATCACACCTTTACTATCATTATATCCCTTACTTTTTCCATTTATCATATTTTTTACAATTTGAAGTTTTTAAAATTGTTCCATGTGTCATTCCTCTTGATTTCTCCTTTTATTTCATCTCCTCATTGGATAAAACAAGGTCTAAGTCAAGATAGCACTTTTATTTCACCTAAATTTATGATATTATTAGAACCCATGCTCTTTAAATTTATCTCTCTTAGCAACTTTGTCCCAAATTTTTCAAATAAAAGTCATCTTTAGCACCCATGTTTGGTTTTCCTAATTCATATGGAGGAGGAATAGAAAAATCCATCAATAAAGTTAAAAGATAAATAATTTGAAATAAAAGACAATGATACATAAAATGCAACATACAAAATATCAAAATTCAAATCACACCAAAATACATGATTATAAGCACATCTCCTATCTCCAATCAAAGTTCAAACTCCACAATCGGCTTCACATAGAGCCGAAGTCCTTTGGGATGTGATAGGCTAGTAGATTGGAATAGGGAATATCAAAAAAATCTATGGTACTACCTACTTTATCATGAAAGTACCCAATCTTAGTAGTAGACCAATGGCTCTATAATGGGTCCTAAAGAATGGGGAACACATCATGGGGAGGTAGGTTAATTTTATTTTTCATGCATATAGCCTTCATGAGATGATATATATACTCCATTTTTCAACCTAATACTTGTGTAGCTAAGATAAGTTCTTCAGAGTCCCTAAGATTGAAAGTCCTCTTATTTTGATAAACTAATTTAAGTTTTGATTCATTCATTTACCTTGGTTTTTCCTTCATTCTCCCCTCCACCCATTTCATTTACCCTCTTGATAATCAAATTATGATTCCAAATATGTTTTCCCTCTTCTATTATTCCCTATTATTTGCCTCTTAAAAACATTATAGCATTACTTTGTTTCAATTTTATCTATCCTTAGAAGTAAAACAACATGATTGAGTAACTATGGATCATTCTTTTCTTCCATTTATTGTACTACCCTTATGTTGTGGATAATTGAGTATGCACCCTTTTGCCATTATTACATGTTTCTCTTTATGTATGCCTTCTTCATGTTTGTCTTACATTTTGACTTACATTTCATTTGACATTCTTTCATATTTTTATTTATGTTTGATTCCTTCATGCCTATCTTACATGAGGTTACTTTTTACCTTCTACATATATTTGTTAGATTTGTATTGCATTAATATTTCATTTGCCATTTATGTTTTACACACTTTCCAATGTGATTTACTACATTTTCCATTTATTTCCCAATAATTTGTCATTTATTTCATATTTTTGTCATTTATTTTCATATTATTTGTCATTTATTTCCAATCATTTGTCATTTATTTCTTATCATTTGTTATTCATTTGTCATTCTTTTTAGCATTTATTTGTCATTCATTTGCCAATCATTTACCATTCATTTTCCATAATTTTGTTAATCATTTTCCTTTAATATTCTAGCCTTATATTAAAAATCCTAATTTTCCAAATTTTCCTAAAATCTCAATCTAACCACTATATATTTATTTTCCAAAATTCTATTTTTGTCTATTTTTTGCATTAACTTCTATAGGTTTGCTTAGTGTGATTTACATTGGATGCCTTCACTTTATTACAATATTATTCTTTATACATAGCACTAAGGTAAGTTAAATGTATGTATTTTTAACTTTAGTCCTTTCATTTATCTTATTTTCTTCCTACTGCACCATACTTAACATCAGTGTTGTGTGTTATCATGTTCTATCTCTGAAGCACCATCCTGTGTTGCACTTATGTGACACATGATTAGATTTGGCTGGGGCATATGTATACACATAATATTTTAAAACTTTTATTGATTAATAAAACTTCATATATTTTAAGAACCTATTGAGTCTCAATCTCTTTAAGTGCATGCCTTAAGAGGTGCACCAGGAAAGGGGTGGGTAGACCATCAATGCTTAATAAGATTGTTGTTCCTTTTATCACTTGATATCTAAACAATAGTTCCCTAAAACCATGAAACCTATGCTTTTTCTTATCTTTCCTATTAATTATAGTCATTATCATGCTTTATTCCTTCATTTCTTGCCTTATTACCCTTTTTACCTATTTATTACACTACGTCGATCTGATCGACCTAGTACAACTGACATGTTCGAATGGTTATATATATATATATATATATATATATATATATATATATAAAACCATTCGAACATGTCAGTTGTACTAGGTCGATCAGCTCGACGTAGTGTAATAAATAGGTAAAAAGGGTAATAAGGCAAGAAATGAAGGAATAAAGCATGATAATGACTATAATTAATAGGAAAGATAAGAAAAAGCATAGGTTTCATGGTTTTAGGGAACTATTGTTTAGATATCAAGTGATAAAAGGAACAACAATCTTATTAAGCATCGATGGTCTAAACAATAAGATTGTTGTTCCTTTTATCACTTGATATCTAAACAATAGTTCCCTAAAACCATGAAACCTATGCTTGTTCTTATCTTTCCTATTAATTATAGTCATTATCATGCTTTATTCCTTCATTTCTTGCCTTATTACCCTTTTTACCTATTTATTACACTACGTCGACCTGATCGACCTAGTACAACTGACATGTTCGAATGGTTTTTAGGCAAGTTACTAATATATATATATATATATATATATATATATATATATATATATATATATATAAGGTCATTTACCACCATTTCATAAGAGTCACAAGAGAATAAATAATTAATCAAAGAAGTAAAAATAAACATATGCTTATTGACCATTCTACTTGAGGAATAAAGCTGTAGGGTTCAATACTTTCTTTTGGAGATCCAATCTAGTCTTGTGGAGAAGTTTTTTGGATTATTAGGTAGGTCATGTAGCCTAGAGCTGATTTATCTTGGTTATCCTTACAAGCCACAATAATCTCTTGCAAAGCACCTTGGCCAAGGGAGAGGTTGAGACTCGATAGGTTCATATTCAAAGGTAAGTATTCCTAACTTTATTTCTCCTTTGTAAGAGTAGATTGATAATGTAGTATGTATTCTTCTCTTCCATGTATTAGGATTATATATGAATTGACATGAGTATATGTATCTTATACATGATTAGCTTAGTTTTTATTTATTTTCTATGTTCTAACCCCCACTTTGTGTCACAAGATTTGGTGTGTACTAGATTAGTTTATTGTTCTTGTTATTAGAATAGATTACTTTCTTGTTTATTAGCATAAGTGAATATGAAATCATAAGGCTCTTTTAGGGTTATTTTGCAATTATGTTAGATTTTAGGATTTATAACCCTTCCTAGCATGAGGTGTTGTGATAAATGATATAATTGATCCCCTAATCAGGTTTAGTAAATCCCCATATTGTTCATATTCCCACTTAACAAGTGTATACCCAATCATAAGTGTAGGTGTGAGATATCTTATCCAATCCAGGATTAATTCATTATGCATCATGAAATTTTGATTGCATATATTATCCATATTTATATCTTGTTTGATTTCATCTAATTTGATTCATGTTTTACTAGGTTTCAAACAATTTTGATACAATATTTCACCAACTTCTATCCTTGAAGGTTTCTAAAATTGAATATTCACCTTTTTAACCACATTCTTACCTTCCAGTTTAAGGTAAATGTCACCATCTACCCTTCCCAACCATATATTTTGATTTTGATTTTATATTCATACTAGAAGAATTTGTCCCACATACACATCAATCAATGGATTGAATTCTTGTTTTGATCTTCCACAAATAGGCCCAACACAAATATAAGTATTACTTGGGATATATTCATTATTGTAGTCTTGTATATAGAAATGAATGGCTCATATTATTTTATCATATATGTTTTTCTTTGGTATTATTTTTGAAAAATAATAAAGATTTGACATCTTACTAAAATTCATAAATGGTCTATCCAAAGCACACAAAACATTTTCCTAATATGTTATCTATGGAAGCCAATATTCTCTACCTCTACCTGTTACACTTTTTACCCAATGTTTAATATATTATTTTATTCCTTTTTTTAAATCTTCCATTTCTTTGAGTTAATTTAAAGCTGATAAAGGAGGATTCCCTTCCAACAAGTTTGGTTCGCCATTATCCTTTGTACACCAGTTGGGATTGGATGAGACCATTTGATATCTTTAATTATTGCTTTATATTCCATCACTGGTACATCATCCACAACATGAAACCTAAATATCTTAGGTTTTCTAATACCCAATATCTTGTGGCTTCCATCCAAAAAGTGTGGTTCTACATAGTCTTTGAATTCATACACTTCCTTACTAAGGTAAAGAGTGAATATACTTGACCCCTCTTGACATGTTTTATAGGTGTCCATGATGCGTGGTAAGGAAAATGTGTCTAATTTCCATAATGATGTTGATAATCTACCAAAATTCCCATCTATATCCTCATGGGTGTGTCCCACTGGGAGGAAGATTACATACATAGTGTTCAATACCCTTCTTGATGTCAACATTAATGCAAATTCAAATAAGGTATGATTCTTATTGTCACTTGAAGCATTATCTAGTTGAATGTAGAGGATCAGTGTTTTTTTTGAATGAATTAATTGTACTATAAACACTATTAATTACTTTAGCATGAACAAATTTTTACTTGTACCCATTACACATATCATTCACTTCATTTTTTAATAGTGCATCATGCAATGGTTTTTTTGATGATCCAGAAGTGTATAATAAATCCCCATAGTCATCAATGATGGTTTTTTTAAGCTTCTTGAGACACAAAGACAATGATGTGACTATGTAGTTTGATTCATATTAAACATATGTTAGGCAAAAGTTGACAAAACCCCTAGTCTTTTGTTCATGTGTGATCATACCAGTCAAAGTAACTAGGAGGTTCATAACATTACTTATTGACTTTGATTTTTTTCCCATCCTTGGTATGGAAGTTTTCATTTTGTCCATTTTATCATGCATAATGATCAAGAATCCTTGAGGTTGTTTTTATGATTGTAATCTATGTGAGTAGTAATGTGCATGAAAAATTTGAATGCATTCATTGTGCCATGTTTGTTTCTCTTCAAGTTTTGAGAGTGTTTCTGGGCATGTGATGGCTTTATGTTTGTTGTATAGATATATACACTCATCAAAATTGGTGAGGAATTTATTCTTTAAAATCAAAACATGTTGAAATAGTTTGGTCATTATATTTATGAAACTTGGTTATGACCCTAGTGGAAGTTTCAATAATTCAAAATCCTCATTACACTTCTTTCACATTAAATTATGGGTATAGAATTTAGGAATCAACATTTGAGTAACTTTGATTCCATCATATCCTACACAATGAGTTAAATTCATAAAAATATATAAATTTATCTCAACCATTCTTGGTATGCAAAAAACTATTATGGTGGTATTCGACCTTTCTTTTTCTTTCTCGGTGTTACTATTTACTGAATGAACATGACCATTTATCCAATCTACTTTATGACTATGGAAGGTGCTCCTTTGGTATCCATAATCTTTGTGCCATGAATTATAATAAACATTCATCCCATAAAATTTCATTTTATGCACCTCCATAGATTCTTCACCCACATTAAATATGGAATTTGAGGTTAATGCATATCACACAAAATTATCTCTATCTTCTTCATTCATGGCTCTAATTTTATGCCATAATAATGTGACTGAAGCTAGCATCAATTTTTTAAGACAATCAAAATTGAAATAATGATTCTTCACATTATCCACTTCATCCAAAAAAAACCATTTTATATCCTCATCAACATTTGGATTTGATGACTAGGTAGAGGGCATTCAAATTTTGAATTTTTTGAGCATTATAGGATCTTTTAATCAATTTTTAGAAATTATTGTAATTAGTGACATCAAAATAAATTGGACATACCATCTATTTTTTTTTCTCTTCTAATGCATCCCACATGTTCACCTCAACCTCATATGGGACTTGTTTTAATCTCACATCTAGAGGAGAACCATTTATGTCAACCAATTACCTAGTAGGCCATTGTATGAGAGATCCTTAAAATAGTGAGTATCCCTTACAAGGAGGGTTGAGTACTCTATTAATATTCATACTAAAGTTGCTATATTCTAAACCCTTAAATTGTATCGTGTCTCCTTCAAGTAAATTTATAACTATTACCTCTATAACATAATTGCTCGTAGATGAGCATAAATGGATCAATTTGGCAGAAAATCCCTTGAACCTCAAATTATGTTCATTGATATGTATAAGGTATAGACCATACAATTAAGCACTAATTTTATTGACCATAAGGGTGATTATTGTTTCATAAAAAACCAAATGTTTTATTGTTCAAGATATTAATTTATTGGGTTGTAATAAGTTTGAGAAATTATAACATAAATTTACCTCATTTTCAAGCATTACACCAAACATAAAGCATCCCAAACTCTCTTCATGAATTTTATTATTTTTTAGAATAAGATTTATAAAACATTGGGATATATCATTGTCTCTACTAGAAAATTTGTGTTGGACAATGGTAGTTAGTGACAAAATCAATTCTATCTTTAGGTCATATATATTTGAAGGTTCTTTAATTGTCATCACTAGAATCTCCCTCTTTCATGGCATTATAGGCCTTTGAGTCACTAAATATTTAATTAGTACAAACTATGGGAAAGAACAAATTTGTATGATTTTACAAATCACTCATTTCCCATAAATGTAGTATCATTTTTTATTGATATATGATAATATTTTAAATCCATCAATTGAATAAGGAAATTATACTTTTCCATATAATACTATATAAATAATGATAATAACAAATCCTTTTCCCACATCTCTGCAATGAAGTATGCTTTTACTTGAATACACTCTGCCCTCTACAACTTTGGTGCCTTTTGAAAACAAGTCCACACCATCATCCTATCTAAATGTAAGATACATTGATGCTATAATACAAAGATTAAATGTGAGATCAAAGTAAAAATCTATAAAACCCTATTAGATATAAAAATTTAACATAAATGTGAGATGAAATTATAAATTTATAATAATTATTAAATGTAATCTAAGTCTTATGTACTGAGGATCTCTGTGTTGCTAGGAATAAATTTGTATTATACAAAAATAAGAACATGTGAATAAGGTTATATGCAAAAACAAATAATGTTAGATGAAAATATGATCTTAGTGTACTATCATGAAAATAATGGGACATTATCATCATTAATTATTGATAGCAACAATTATATTTGAAATGCTTTCAAATATTGAGTTAAAACATATTTATTTGTAAATTAGGTGGGATCCTTATTGGTAACAACATATTTATTGGTAAATTGAGCAAAATTGTACCCTCATGGTCTATCCAAATAAAAATTAAGGATGCCAAAAGGATCTTACAACTTTATAAAACTATCAATATCACATATTTATATAAAAGGTAAAAAAGGGGTGGATAGCATGGATAATATTGGTGTTTTCAACCCTTATTTTAATCAATGGTAAAAACTATAATACTTACCAAACCACCCAATCATAATTATTTCAATTGATGTGGAAAAGATTCACAACCCCCAAGAAAGGAGGGTGATTCAATGATGGAAACTAAATAATGAAAATCCTCATAACCCATGAAATATCATGTAATGATTTCATCACTCATTATAAGGCAAGGAAACAAAGCTCTAAGCATGGTAGGAAAGGACATAACTATTGAGAAATGTCCTAGAATGTCATTATTGTCATTGATGTCAAGCTTGGTCATGATTCATAGTGCAATAATGAAAAAATAATTAGATTGATGGTTTGGAGTGTGCAAGGTAGGTTTTTAGGTCTTTAAGGTGGTAGAGAATGATATGAGGGTGTCTTAGATGCTTTTTTGAGGTTTTGGTGTGGTTATAGTTCATTTAGAGTGAATAAAGTGCACCATTCTAACAAAGAGATGTCTAAACCATCAAAGACCATCATGTAGGTATGTTGTGACCATTTTTTTTTTTTTGCATTTATTTATTGTATGGTTAGATTCAAACTTGGTCAAAAGAAAGTTTAGATATGTTGATAAAGGTGCCAAGAATTTCTCCTACAAATTTCATGTCCTAAGGTATTTCCTAGTTCAAGTTATAAGCCTTAAAATATGATCTATTAGTGTGGGACGTGCCAGAGGCTGTCAAATTTAAGGTACAAGAAATATCCATTGAGAATTCAAATTTATAGTCATAATAATTTGAAATTCAAAAAAATGTGTAGGAAAAAGAGACCCGAGAGCAAAGAATGGGTTATAAAAGGCATGGTTTTGGTTAAAAATATAGAGTGTAAAAAGGAAATATGAAGAAAAATCCATGATGATTATCCTAAAAAAATTGGGTGTCTTGAAAGTCCATATAGGTGCATTTATTGCACATGTAAGTTGACTATAGTTGATTGGTTTTTGAACTTATGAACATGGGAAGAGTAAAATGGGATTAGAACTTGTCTAAAGGTCTTCTAATGGTATTCTAAGTATTAAATAAAGGTTATAACTCATTGTAGTCATGTTTTATGCTTTGATAAAGATCTGGTAGTGTGTTCTTGTATAAGAAATTCTTCATGGAAACTGACTATGTGTGAAAGTTCTTGACTATAGTAGATATGAGGTTCTTGTTTGAGTTGTTTGATGACTCTAATCACTTAAGATGATTGGTAAGAATGGTTGAGAATGTTCTTTAGGTCACGGAAATTTTGTGGATTATTTTTGTATGGTCAGATTGTCCTTAAAAATGAAGATCAAGCTTAAGAGGTGAAAGTTAGAGTATAGAGGGTTTCAAGATGGTTTATCTCTTTAAACCCTAAGAGTGTTTTTATGAGGTAAGTGAGTTCATTCCTAGTATTTTAGAGTTTAGTGATTTTCAAAGGGATGAAATTCAATGTTGTCTTTAATGGTTATCATGCTTATAAAGTGTGTTTGAGTGCAAGGTAATGTTCAAAGAAACCTGAGTTAGAATAGGGGTATGAGAGTTGAGGATTTGTTTTCAAGAAATTTTTTATTCAATATGAGAATTAGTGTTCATGAAGTTTTTATATTGATCATTGTCCTATATCATCACAGGGTTCTTGTGATCTTGAAGATGAGTTTGTAGAAGTTTCCATGAAGGATGTGTCTTGATTTATAGTATTATTTTGGTGTCTAGATGACCTCACAAGGTCATGAAGGAATGTGTTATCATGTTTTTGATATCATTAAGAATGTCTCAGTGTTCTATAAATGACAAGTCCTAAGTTTCATGTCAAGTCCAGATAGTGCTTGTTGAAGTTGATTCTTTGAGTATATATGAAGGGTCTTCAATAAGAGTTTTATGATATAAGAGGTTGAATATGATCTTAGTATCATGTATCTTGAGTTCAATCTTTTTGTTATTTTGTATTGAGTATTTTAAATGGAATAATGCATATTAGATGTCTAACAGAGATCAAGTATATTCTTAGGTCTAGTTGGTTGTGTGTCACCATATACTTCTATAAAGTACTTTAAAGAATTCATAGCCATAATGGCTTGTGGTGTCTGAAGGATAGATGGTTGATGGATTATCATATGGGAATTTTTCTTGATTATATCATATGTTCAAGATAATACAAGAAGATAGTTATGAGCAAAAAGGTATGAATCTGATTAGTTTAGGTCTCTATGAGACTTATTGGTAACATAAGGGCTATTTGAGTCTTTAAGAGGAAAGAAAATGATTTGAATGGTATAAATAATGGAAGAGGCTCATAGAGGTTGTAATTTAAGTGTTTAAATCATTGGTGGAACATATAGTTGGCCTAAGAGGTTGATTCTAAGTAAGGAGAGTTAGATATGGTTAAAATAAGTCTCCATGAGACCTAATGAAAGCATGGGGGCTAAAAGAGGTTTCATATGATGAGCGAGTGGTGTATGACTTATAAATAATGGATATGGTGTGGTGAACCTATTGGTTCATTATTTAAAAAGTGTTTTTATGTTTAGTGAGTGTTATTTCATTATATTAAGTCTACATGTAATGTGTGGCTTAGTGAGGGCTAATACATTAGGCCTAGTGAGTAGGTCAGTGCCATTGGAAGTATGGCCAACCTAGAGAGCGGTTGGTTAGGATATGTAAAATGTACTAATTAGTATTTTAGTGTTGGTTTAAGTATGTAATGTTCTTTGTATAATAGAGTTTGTTTTGTGAGTGAGTGTCAAGTATAAGAGAGGGCTAACTAAGCCTATTTGAGCTAGTTATAAAATAGAAGATTGAAGTGAAGCAGAGAGGAACTTGATGAGAGTTAAAAGAACATGGAGAATATAATAAAATAATGTTAAATATGTCAAACAATGTGTTTTCAGGTGGTGATCTAGTGTATTACATTGCTTCAAGGCTATTAGGCCTATTTAACTAGTTGAGAGGGTGTAGATGTGAAGCAAAGAAGAAAAGAATTGTGTGATCTTAATCAGCTAGTATATATCATTAGAAATTTGGTATGGATCAGTTATATATATATCTACATGGTTTAATTAGTGATTTCATGATTGCTTCAAGCCATAGAAGGGTTGTTTGAGTGAAGAAGAAGAAGGTCATATTTGTGCTTGTATGAGAAGCAAAATTAAGAGCAATAGAAGACCATCATCAATTGTGAGAAGTCAAAAAATCAATGTGTAATTTTAGATTATTGATTGAGTGGGTGATTGATCATCAAAATTGGTTTTATCCTCTTAGCAAGTTGGAGCTTGTTAAAGCCAAGTGGGTACTTGGTAAATTCTTAGGGTTGGTCCTCTTTGTTGGGTTGGTGATAAACTAAAGATTGATTCTTGTTATAGGACAAGTAGTCCAAGATATGTTTAAGTGTGTTTTATCCCCCATGAGGGTTTCCCACATAGATATTATGTTCATGTGACATGATTATTTGTTTTATGCTTTATATGTATGTACTTTCATGATGTTTTTATTAGATCAAGTGATGTATGAGTGAATGGCTAATGAATGGTAAATGGAATTGATTGCAACTATTTGCACATTAATTCACCCCCCACCCTCTTAGTGGTTTTTCTTCTAATACTAACTTCACCATCAATAAATCATTGGTCATGACAAATTTAGAATGAAAGGAACTCAAGTCGAAGCCCATTTATAGAAATACCCTAAGAAGGAAGAAATGAGCAACCATGGGATGTGACTATGACAGAGTCAAACCTATTTCTTACACTAAAGTCAAAGAAGACCCTATAGTGTGGGAAAAACACTAAAAAGGGGGGATCACTAGTTTTATGACCATAATTATTGGCCATTATCCTACCATTTCTAAAGATTTCACAAGAGGCTTGGAGGAATGCGTCATCAGAATGAGAGGCCTATAGATAACCATCACCAAGGAAATCATCAGAGAGGTAATGGGTATGGATTTTAAATGTAAGAAGACCTTAAAGAATAAACAATGTAGGGAGTAACTAATAATTTTTTTTTCAAAATAGATAATCCCATTGTACATAAGCAAGAGGGCTATCATAGATTGAAGTTACCAAGGAAATGGATGGAAGTTTATCTTCAAATCATGAAAAATATTATATTAGAGGGTAAGTTCAATCTCATTTTATCACACAACTTCCTATTTATGAATTATTTTGAAGGTCACAAAATTAGTCTTTCATTTTACTTGTTGAAGTCCTTGGAGGCCATTGTGACTTCCTACAAGTCAAAATATTCCACTATTTTACTACACCAGGGCCTCTTTTTTAATAGTCAAGAGGGTTGAGACCTTATGGGGTAAATACATGGTTGAATACATTAAAGTGAAAAATAGTGAAAAGACTCAAAAGACAACAATAAAGAGGAAAAGGTAACTTAGGAGGATTATGACTCCTTATCCCAGGAGGTGAATTCATCTAATAAGTCCAACACCATAAAGGAAAAGCCAAGGAGAAGGATCCCTTGAGCAAGTCAGAGGTGACCCCTTCTACCACCCCAAGAGGGAAAGAGAGAGTTGAGAATGAAAGGAAAATCCTTGAGCCCCCTACCCCCAAAAGTAAAAAATATGGAATTTGAAGAGGGCATGGAGAAGATGGAAATAAAAATTCCCATGCAACAGTTTTTATGCATTGAGAGGATAGAGGAAGTGAATAAGATGAGGTCCCAAATGTCACTCATTCATGATAAAGTAACAAGATTACATCATGGAGGAAAAGAGGAACTAAAGGAAATATATAGTAAGGGGGAGGTGTGGGAGGCCACCCCAAACAATAAAAAGAAACATGACAAGAGCACAACAAACTAACATGTGTCAATGAAGAAAAAATAGAGCAAAGAAACTAGCAAAGCATTGAAGAGGAGGTCCAAGAATGAAGCAAAATACTTAGTACAGGGCCCTCGTAGGATAAATCAGGTCCATATATATAAATATGAAATCAAGAAGGTATATGCCACTACACTTGTCAAATAATCTGACATGAAGGAGTGTTACCCTTAACCCCCTACATTACTTCTAGTTTTCTGATTGATTTTTTAGTTATGATATCT